>UCOM01000228.1:0-103966 GCA_900474385.1 Ormyrus pomaceus
TGCAGACTGGATTAGACGTCTAGATGCTCAAAATGAGCAAATTGTAACAGGACACGAGTCATTTTTAATGTCTTAAAATTGAATGATTTGATTGAGAAAAATATATATTATATATACATATACATTTAAATTAATATTCAAGCCATTCGAGCTTCTAAGAGCATTACAAAATTTTGAAAAATCCTTGGAATTCTAAAATGTACACGATAATAACTTATCAACATCACTAGAATATTGATTAAAATTTGTTTTTCTATAAATATATTTATTATGTTAAAAAGATTCAGTTTTTCTAAACGGTATTGTTAGTGATTATATAAATAAATATATATTAGAAATTTTTAAATTATATGATATCAAAGGGCGCGGGAGCGCCCTGTGGCAAGTAGGAGTACTACTGAGTCGGGCGACCGCGTACCTTTATACTTTGAAATGATTACGCGTAATTTTTTATTTGCTTTTATTTTTCTTTTGATCATGTTAACTACTATAAATACAGCTTAATAAATAGCTATTTCATAGTAGAACATAAATCAAAAAGTTTCATTGAAAAATGTTTATCATGTTCAAAGATATCTGCAATTGAAAAATTTTATGGCTGATTTCAGCTCCGAAATTTTTTCCTTTTTCTCCCCCTAGATTTTCGTCAGATCTCCTTCCGGTCCTAAGCTCACTTCCAATCACATGACCCATTATTTAAATACCAATTCTAACCTGTTATGGACAAGTACGCTCAATCGGTAATTTAAAAAATTAACAGCAATTACAAGTTTGGTGTACCTGAAGAACAATTGCATAATATAGAAAAGCTAACCAGAGATTTATGTTAGCGAGCAGAAGCGAGCAGAAGCTAGCCAAAAAGAATGAAGATTCAGCTACTAAATGATAATCAAGTTTCTACTATAAATTCAACATCGAATAATAATAAAATAAGATTAACAAATATTAAAAAAGTTTTAACTAGTGATGAACATGAACCTAATAAACACAAATGTGTTATTTGTTCTTGAAAATCCAAATATTTTAAAAAATTTATCAAAATTCCAAAAATTTTAAATCTGGATCTGAAAAAGTTGTAACACTAAAACCTGTAAGTTCTTTAAATAACCACAACAAAAAAAACATGGAAGCACTAATGTATAAAAGCTCATTAAATGGTTCTATAATAAAAAAAGATTAAATTCTTGTTCAGAGCAGTTACATTTCATGAATATAAAAAATGTCGTTTAGAAAATTTGGAAACAAACTTAAATCTTCATGAAGATAATAACAGAAATAGTGAAAAAAGTATAGAGATTCAAATGAAATAATTTCTATAAAACAAATTACGAATGTATTACCCAGAAAGAATGTTATGGTCATTGTTCCCAATGAAACGACCGAAGAATTAACAGCCCCTAATTTTTCAAGCAAATATTTTCAAGTAAATATTGAAAAAAGTGTACAAAAAGATAAAAAAGACGTAATTATTATTGAAAAAAATAAAGTAACGAAAGAAATAGTTCAGGATACCGAATTCAATAATGATTCCACAGATAATACAGAAGATTTGATATCTAACTTAAATCATCAAAATAAACAGTCATCAAATGTAAATGAAATAAATAATTTATGTGAACAAAATAGTGATAAATTTAGTATTTTAAAAAAAGCAGTTCTTAGTTGTCAAGATACAAAACTTCGAGCAGATGCTTTAAAAGCCTTAAAAGATTGTGGTATTAAAGTAAAAATAATGGTACCCTTAAAACCCATGCCCTTTGACTAGATTATGAACGTAGTTCGTTTTAAAAAATAACGCACTTTTATCGTTTAATTTTATAGAGACTAATACGGAAAGGTAGCTACGTATCGCGAGGACCTATTCAAAGGGAGACAAAGAACAAAAAAAGAAAGAAAACTTATACCATGACAGTGCATCTTACGGCATCCAAAGGCAATCCCACCTAACCCTTTAAAAGGATCCAATCGGATCAATGGGCGAGAGCCGCACAATAACCCCCCGGTCGACCCCTCCCATTTAAGTAGAGGAACATGCAAGCCACGCTTGGTTTCGATCCCCGCTCGCTTCGCCGCGCATTTATCGGGGTTTACACATCCTTTGGACTCTTCTTCTCTCTTTTTTTCTCTCTGCTCCCGCGAGGGCGCGGCTTCCTACATTGATTCACGTCGCCTTCACAGAATGAAAATTCTTTTACGTGGGAGAGTTTAATCGCGCCTGGAGAAAGGAAAATCTTCGCACCTGCTTAGGCGAACCGAATGGAGTTGTTGTAAAAGTTGCCGCGCAGATTTGCGTTGAATAAAGAAAGTATCTTTTTCTATTTTCGACCAAGATAGATCATACTTTTCGCAGGAAGTAATAATAAAGCACTGAATTTTCCTTCTGCTTATAAAGTACATTGATGGAATAAATTTACTAAATAAGTCTATTAAATGCGCAAATTGCATGATTCACACCTTCAAAATACTTAAAATTACTATTACATACATAATAATAATAATCTGTTCTTGAAATGCGTAAAATCTGACGCATCGTTCCTCCCATAAACCTTGAATAATTTTCTTCATTTTCATACAGTGAAAGCCGTATAGGTCCAATTAAAGTTACAGTCCATAAAAATACAGCATTATTTTGATGCTATAAGTCAATGTCATTTTTTTAAAACTTTTTAATTTTTATTTTAAACGATTATTTTTGTTAAAAAGTAACTAATCGATAGAATACATTTAGGAAACTAAATAATTTTTTAAAAAATAAAAATTTGAAAGCAGTTTAAAGCTTACGTGAACTATATTGGTACGTAGCTCAATATATCTGTATATAAATTTTACCAATGCTATAAAGTGTGCACAATGGTTAAATGATATGATTCTCATTTGCACGAACCCACCTATGCCATAAAAATTATAAGTATATTTATATTTCCATTTTATCTGTTTACTTTTATCATCTACGACTCAAGGTACCTTTAAAAAAAATGTGCAATTATACCGACGTAATTATATTGCACTTGGTATTATTTGTGTTCGACGAGCGATCGGTTAATAGGCGAAATGGTTTGGTGCCTTTGAGGCCGAAAAAGAGGAAGTGTCGACGCAGAGAAAAAAGGCCCAAGGCGAGGGAACAATTACTTACGCGCATAAAGTGCACGCGGAAAACAATCGCGAGGCCAATCATGCGCCACGACTCAATTGTTTCAGGTTTTAAATTATTAAGCAGCTGCCATTGTTTCGTACCAAGCAGACCATTAATGAATAGCCTTTTAATCCAGGAATTATTCAGAATTTTGTGAATTTTGTATCGCTTATTTATGTGAAGTAAAGATTTAGAAGAAACTGCACAAATTATTACGAGAAATTTGTGAATTTTAAATAGCACTTCAAAATATGTATGTTATTGCAAGGCTAAGAATTTTTTATTTCAGGTGACTTCTCATGTAGGAATGTAGTACTTTACACTTTGATAACACAAAAATTTAGATCATTATAATTTGAGAGTTGATTTACGAGCAACTCAACAATAAAACCCAAATTGGAAAGCAAACGATATTGGATTTGAAAATGTGAATGAAATAACTACATTAAAGTTATCTGATAATTGTTTAATGTAACAACCATTTCACTTCTCGAAGTCACTTCAAACGCAATATTAACAGTCTTCACTGTACTCCTTATATTATTATCTCCGTTTAAGATTTATGACCCAAACTCTTAATAAAAAATTAAATTTTTTTTATCAAGAACTATAAATATTTTAATTTTTGCACTTTCTACAGTTTTAGACCAAGAGGGGCTCATCCTTCTCAGCGCGTGCTATTCTCGGTATATTGCGCTCAAAGACTGGCAAGGGGATCACGCCGAGGGAGATTAACGAGCCGTTCCACCGCGAAAACGATTTCCGGAGAACTTCTTCCGCAAAATACAAAGTTGGGAGCAGACGTGATATATAACGTACCTTTTCAACTGTTGCGCTTCACCCCTCTCAGAAGAGCCGGCACTGAACATGGGCGCGGGATTGTGAATAAACTCCTTGCACCCTATTGAGGTGTAAAGAACTCCTGCATTGCGTTAGAATTCGCGGTAAGCTGACAGGAGCATCTAACGGATTTTCAAAAACGAAGAATCTTTTTTTTTTCAATTTAATTATTCTGTTTCCAGTTCATTTGGTGTTGCTTTTTTCCTTACCCTAGCGGATTTGAGAAGATTATTAAGCTTCTCAATCTTGATTTCAGAGATTTTAAGTTTCGCTGATTTGTTCCATTAAAATATACCTATGTTTTTAATTGCCTTCAATTGTCATCGTTTGTGAGAACAGCAAGGTTGTTGACGGCAATGAAGTTTCCATATCTACGTATAGTTTGAAGTCTTCAGCACTAAGTCAATTAAAATAGATGTTTCAATTGACGCACTACTGAGGACTTCAAACACTATATATACAAAAATTGAAATTTAAAAATGAACTGTTAACTTGATTCAGGATTAACTTTTATAAAAAATTAAAATTAAAATACTTTTCTTCTTTCGTATATTGTTTTTTACACATTGATGAGAACAAAAATTAATTTTTTATGATGTGAAACGCATTCTTCATCATTTCATATAATTAAGATCCCAACTTTGTACATTGTTATTATTTCTAATGTCACGTCAAGTCGTTATAAAGTGTTAATTGTCGAACAACTACAAAATTATTACAATGCATAATGTCTGTCTACAATAGTAAAGATTTTACGGTACGATGCTCATACGTAAATGCTAATTACTTGCTTGGGTAAAAAAAAAATACATAGATAGAAATAGAAAATGCATAACTAAGTAAATGCAATAAATAGGTTGACTTTCACGCCGTTCTTAAAGCAACTTCAAACGCAGCTTATATACGTCGCGCGTTCCGCATCGAAGATTATGACTCTTGATTATCACTTATTAACGAGGTATTGTTTAATGAAGCGACACGTCTAATAGTGTCACGTTTACCTTGGCCTTCTGGCTTCAATTTTCCAGCACACTCAGCCTGGCACAGAATTTTTGGAGAAACCTTTTTCGTTTATAAAGTAATGTATATAATTTCCTTCGTAACATATTTACAGTATTTTATTACTTAATTAAACATTTTCATAATTATTAATTAAATGAGAAGAAAACCAGTAAAATACAGTGATTTTACCATCATTAATCTTATACAATTGCGTCAATTATCGCTTAATTCAACGGAAATATCAGACAATTATTCGGCTTCATAATTATAATTATAATAATTCTAAGAATACAACGTGATTCAAAAATTTCCATCATATTTTATAATAATCTACACATCTAAGAAAAAAATTACATATAAATGCCGACACTGATTCGGTTTACAAAGATATTCTTCTCGCTTAAATATTATTCAATATACATTTCCAGCCCAATGCTACTCCCAAACTACAACGAACCGCCTCCCGCATTCAAAGAAGTCCAAAAAAGCCACCTGCTTCTCAACTCCACGCCTGCTGGAAGGTTCAAAAATCTTAGCTTCCGTCCGGAAGCCGCCGGAGTGGGATTCAGGTCCGAGGATGGTGCGCGTCGATTAATATTTCATTCGGAGAGCCGCGCGCACGCCGGCCGGCAGCTTAGAAAATTAGAGACGTGCGAGAATGCAGGCGACTTCTTTCGTATAATACTCTCGCGTTTCGACGTCGATTGTCGCCCGATTTGGCGAAAAACGCGCCGTTTTTAATGAATCCTGCTTCGATCGAGTAAATCGCACTCGGAGGAAGATTATTGTACTTGTGGGAACTTGATTTGCGTAGGATATTTTTTTGATTTTCCGTCAGATTAGTGTGAATAATGAATTTCCGTGTAGTTTTTATACCTGCAATTAATTTCATTATGCTATTGCAACCGACAATGTTACGTTTCAATTTAGCGTAATTATTTCTTTATTCATTCGTAATTCATGAAGACATTAAAGCAAGCATGAAGAGCACTTTACTACCGTTGTATAAATATAAAGAGCACTTCAACTTTACAATTGACTGAAATAATAAAACATTATATATCTCGCTATAAATTGTGTCGATTCGTCAAAACGTGAGAGTACTCGTAGAAGTAAATAATAGTCAGGGCCGCATCAATTACTCTCGTTCGAGCTGGAAATGCTCGGTGGAAATGAAAATGGCCGACCTTTTCTCTGTAACCTACTAAATAAGCTTAATGTTTTTAACAGTGACACTATTTTTTACTCTAAAGTGGCAAAAATGCATTGCTGGCCTAATTTTCATTTTTCCGACTCATTATGAAAACGTGGCACGTAGCACAAATTCGTATACATGGTATAAAGTAAAAGACAATAATTTCAGTTTACTTTTTTGAAGACTTACAATTCCAAAGAAATAACGGATAATCGTTTTACGCAAATGGGAAGCACTAATACTGTATGATCTAACAGTAATTGCTACTGCGCTTTGCATACGATTATGAATTATTAGTTAATTTCGCAGAGCCAGAGGAAAAACGAGTATGTAAGGAATACTCTGCTGCTGATTTGCAACTTGTTTTAAAGTATTGAAAATCAAATTAGACAACATCATTATCAAATTGCTAAATCTTGTGTTAATTTAAGTCTGAAGTCTCTACGTTATTATTTGAATTTTCACAAGGCCTTGCTAAAGATTGTAAAGCACAGCCAATAAATTTTTACGTTTCCAGAAAGAGAAACCTTTGATAACAAGGAAGTGCGTAAAGCACTTGCATTGATCGAAAAAAATTTATGGTATAACGGTAACGAAAGTGTCTCTCTGCAAACGAAAAAAAAGTAAAGGTCTGTCACGAACGGACTGCCGCTTTCCTGTATCCTTTTCAAATCACTTCAAGAAAGTCATTTACGGCGACGCCGAAAAAACGTCATTCAACTGCGTTTCCTACAAAACAGAAGCAACGGGTCTCGTAAAAATGGCCGCAAAGTACCCATTTACTCCGCCGCCTCGATCAATTCCCGAATCCATCCCGAGTGTGGCGCCATTCGCTTATAATACACGAGAGAGAGAAAGAGGACGAGCGAGGATTAAAACGTAAGCGGCACACGCACGTCGGCTCCGTAGGCGAGGCTGCGCAAAGATTGCGCAACGCATCGGCCGTACATTATTTGCCGGCCTACGCGGCGGAGTCTGTGCACCGTCAGCCGCGCCGCGCGGCGTAATCGTAACAACGAGCGCGACGAATGAAGCGCCTCGCCTGCTAAGTCGCCTTAGCTTGTCGCGCGGCGATTTATGGAGCTTTGAGCTTTGAATTTCGATGGCATATACTTTAGGTTTTTTATTTGAGGAAAACGACGCGGCTTCGACGAGTCGACGCGTTTGTTTGCCGAAGTTCGCGCCGGAGTTTACCAGATAACGTGCTCGCGGGTATTTTTACATTTGAACAGGTGTTCGCAGGTGTTTTAATAACCTCGAAACACGTAAGTTTCGACATGTAAATATTTTTAATTAAAAGTTTCTTTTAAAAATATGACCGATCGTGGAAAAATTGAGCATACAGCCGGTTAGTCATAAGCTTCGAGGCTTCTAAAAAAACTCGACTGCCCAGTCGAATAAATCGCGCGCAGAAAAAAAAACTCGTCAAAACTCTTTCGCGGGGCCGAGATTTTTTCGCAGCGGAGAATAACAATATTTCTCAACCTCGCGGACAATGAGTCGTCGGCTGTCCGCATATCCACGACGGGATCGCGCCGCTATACACAATTGCGTCACTTGCAATGCAGCTCGAAAAATGCGCACTCGTCATCTTTCCTTCGGGATGCATGTAACGCGCGCCGTCGCGTTCGCGCCCTCGTTGACACGCGGAGAGTCTCTCCTTGGGAGAGAGGCTTTTCACTCCGCTTTTGGCGCGCGCGCGCGCGGGGCAGTCTTCGTCGAGGCGCGCGCGCGCGCATAAAAAATGCAGAATTTCGCAAAGGCATTAGCGCGCGACACTCTTCTCCGGCGCGCCGCTCGCTGCGCGGATTTGTCAATATACGTTTATATTTAACCGAATGACTTTCTATGGGAGAGAGAGAGAGATCGCGTAAGAAGCGGAGAGATTCACGGTGTTGACGAGTCTTGAGAGGCTGGGCTGTTTGCGGTGCGATAATTAAGTGGGATCGCTTGCGAAAAGTCGCGGCTGGTTGCATTATTTTATCAAATTCATTCTCCGTTTGATTGACGCCTCTTTCCGATCGGCGACTTGGTCGCAATTGCGATACAAGTCGGCAAGTTTCTGTAACAATGGACGTAAGTCAGATTTCGTTACCTTCAGTTTTTAAAAAATGGCTTAAACAAGCACGTCCTTCTGAGTGAAGTTATTTTTCACGTAATTGCCGAGGAAACTACTTATCATATTGTTACAAGGATAATTTTAACTGCTCAAAACAGTAATTACAAGTGCAATCAGTTTAACTGAATATTCCGTTTATTGAATTGTTAATATATTATATTAATATTAAAGCAATAATTGTATAGAATTATGTATTGTACGTGTGACTCAGCTGCTTAATCTGGAGGAAAAGAGGTCGTCGTTGATTCGCAGAATACGAAAACAAAAAAAAGAACTGTAAACAAGAGGTCTCATTTGCAATTCAAATCAGACTTTTCACACTTTTCGATATCCCGAATTTTTTAACGAACAGCTTATTATCGTTATGTTTGATTTGATAAAGCAGCATTTTATCTTCTACGTCATATACCTACATGAGGCAATATAAGCCCAAAAAAAAGAATTACGTAAAGGAATTCATTCCTAAACGGGTATTATTATTTGACCCAATGACATACTTGCATTCGAATAATAGCTTATAAATTAAACCCCACCTGCCGAGCACTCGTTGCGTTACAACTTTATCTCGGAAAACCCACGAAAGAAAGGACACAGGCGCTTTTCCCAAATTTCGAAACGCTCGTATATCCTATTCACAAGCGGAGGCGCGCATATTCGTCACCGCGCGCCGCGTTCACACGCCGACAAAAAACAGTGGCGGCAGCCGCGCAGCGCCTAGATTATGTCATTAAAGAGAGGAAAAAGAAGCGGCCGTTAAAAGCGGCGCGCGCTCTCACTTTTCCCGGGTCTTAAAAACACACTTGGCGGCGAGCAGCTGATCGCCGCGCGGAGCGTTATACACAAGACGCTGCGCGCGTCATTCCCACATATTCCGGAGAGAGAGAGAGAGCTCAAGGTCGTCCCTCCAGTCGAAGGAAGCGACTGAAAAGAGTGTGTATATACGCAAGCCCCCCTCGCGGAGCCTATTTGCATTTTGCGAGCGAGTCCCCCCTTGGCTCTCTCTCTCTCTTTCTCCGTCGCTCTATCGGTCTAAGTACAAATACAAATGCTGTACGTCGGGCCTGACGCGGCTAGCTTGATTAATTGTTTAACGCTCGGTTTACAACGTACCGGCTTTTATCGTTTCTCGCAATCGGCTGTTTTCGGCTTTAATGCCTAAACAATTGGTTAAATTTCGGATTGGAATCGATTCGTCGACATGGCCGTTGATTAATTTACCGGTGCCGCGCTGAATTTTGCATCGACGAACTAGAACTTTACGACGCCGACACGGAGAGAAGTGGCCGCCGCGAGCCGACGACTATATAAAGAAGAATAAAACCATTGGCCAATGGCGCATTGCGAGTGCAATTGAATTTATTTCAACCGCCGCAAAAGGCTAAATCCGCGCGGACGCGCACGGAAAACGCCGTTAAAAGAATCAAACGTGCTCTTTCAAGCGCGCAACGAGGCGCCGAAACAAGATATCCCGAGAGCAGGCGGGCAAATTTTTTTTTCGGCGGAGAGCTAGATCCGAGGGGGCAGCCAGCTCTCCCTCCCCGCGCGCGGCACAAAACGGCTGCAACCGTCCATTCCATTGAGCTTATCAAAAGCCCAGCGCTTCGGCTGCTCGGACGATTTGGCGGCGGCGCGGCGCACGTGCTCCGCGGGAGAAAAGGAGCGCGAGAGGGGCAAGATCAGATCGGCCGCCGGTGGAGGGGGGACTCGAGTGCCGTTCCGGGGGAAAACGAGCCGCGCCGCGCTACGACTCATCCTCTCTCAGTGAAATCGCGATCGCGGCGCGCTTTGCATCCAGCCGATATATCCGTCCGTCCGTCCGTCCGGTGTGTGTGTCTTAGCCTAGAAAAGCCAGCCAGTGACTCCCCCACCTCGGGCCACGACGCGCGCAGCCCTCCCCCCG
This sequence comes from Ormyrus pomaceus, assembly GCA_900474385.1. NCBI lineage: Eukaryota > Metazoa > Arthropoda > Insecta > Hymenoptera > Ormyridae > Ormyrus > Ormyrus pomaceus. The sequence goes on from UCOM01000228.1 coordinate 10,190, forward strand.
AGAGAGAGAGAGAGAGTGAGAGCCGCGCGGCTTTGGCGTCCCGCGCACAGAGTCTTGAGTAACACTCGCCGTAACGCGGTTAAGAATAGCAGGAGCGCGCTGAGCCTACATTTCTTCGGGCCGGTCTCTCGCTCGCTCACACGCCGCCGAAATGATCGTCAAGTGCCTGCCTCTCCTCGGGCTGCTGGTGTTGTGCGGCTACACCACCAGCATCCCCCACGACTCGTTCATGGTGCGCTTCCAGTGGAACTACGCGAACTACACCTGGCCGAACGAGGAGGCCTACATCAAGGCCGACAAGGACGAGAGCTACATCGAGAAGAACAACGTCATCTCGGGCATCAAGTTCTGGAAGGACAAGATGTTCCTCACGATCCCCAGGTGGAAGAACGGGGTGCCGGTGACCCTCGCCGTCACCCCCGCCGAGCCCGTCAACGGGGAGACGGCCCCACGGCTCCAGCCCTACCCCAGCTGGGACATGCAGCGCATCGGCGACTGCGAGGCCTTCCAGTTCGTCCAGAACGTCGAGATTGACCCGAAGGGCCGCATGTGGGTGCTCGACACCGGGCGCACCGCCACCCTCACCCTCGAGAGCACCGCCAACTGTCCCCCGCGGCTCGTCATCCTCGACATCGAGCGGGACGGTAAAGTCATCAAGAGCTACCCGATCCCCGCGGACGTCGCCAGCCCCGAGACCGTCTACCTCAACGACATCGTCCTCGACCACGAGGACGGCGGCTACGCCTACATCTCCGACACGGACGAGAAGAACCCCGGCATCATCGTCTTCTCCGTGAAGAGCGGCACCTTCTGGAAGGTCAGCGACCCCTCCATGTTCGCCAAGAAGGACGCGATCGGCTTCAAGATCGATCAGACCCGCGTCTTCCAGCCCTTCAACATCAACGGCATCGCCCTCTCGCCCGCCTCCACCGAGGGCGTCAATCGCACCCTCTACTACGCGCCCCTCTCCTCCTTCACCCTCTTCGCCGTCTACACCCGGGTCCTCAAGGACGAGAGCCTCCGCTTCAACGTCAGCCGCAACGTCACCATCATGGGCAGAAAGCCCGCCCAGAGCGACGGCATGGCCATGTCCAACAGGGGCGTCCTCTACTTCGGCCTCCTCGCCGACGACGCCGTCTCCATATGGAACTCGACCGGCTCGAGCTTCGAGCGTCCGACCTTCGCCGTCGGCCAGAGGACCATCTCCAGGGACCACAGCCGCATGCAGTGGCCCGACTCGTTCGCCTTCGACGGCAAGGACTTCGTCTGGTGCATCACCAATCGGCTCCATCTCTTCCTCGACGACTCGCTCAACATCGACGAGGCCAACTTCCGCGCCATCAGCTCCCAGGTGAACATGACCAATTACCAGTACTACAAGGACGGCTCGGTGCCCGCGCTGCCGGTCATCAACGGCGGCGCCTCGTTCGCCGGCAAGCTCGAGATGACGCTGGCCACGATGCTCTCGCTGCTGCTAGTGATTCTCGTACAGTAGGCTGGCCACACTCTCTCGCGGGTGCTTCGTTTATGACCGAGAGAGGACTCTAGAAAGCAGTGCAGAAGCTTTGCGAGTCAGTGATTTTGTAATCGACGCCTTCCAAAGATATATAAACTGTTGTAATCAGGTTACCGATAATCGGGTCTATATTATACACATACAAAAATCGACAAGGTCTTTGTATCTTTTTTTTTTTTTTTTTCTTTCCTTTTATAGAGAGAACCGAGCGGGAAAATATACGTTCTTTCAGTTTCTGCTTCGACTTGGACAGCCAGAAAAGCGGGAAAACTGCCGTCACGGCACGCCGGAGCGTGTCGTGCTCGACGGCGAGAGTGGATTTTTGTTTTAAGAAGAGCGACAGTATCCTTGCTGCTTCGTCGGGAACGCTCCGTATAGTCAACTTCAACTTTCCATCGTTGCTGCATTGAAATGCGAGCGGAGCTTCTTCCTTGGAAGGAGCAATTTTTTTTTTTTCCTGAGCGTTTCATGCAGGTTTAACTTTGTGCTCTCAGTATTTATTATTTAATAAGTCGACGAGAATCGGAAAAAATTACTATATTAATCAATTATCTCAGTTACCCGTTGATTGTGATTAACAGGCTCAAAGCTGTGGCAGGTATTGTCAGCAATCGTGTAATTGATTTTGGGACAAATATTTTCTTTCTTTTTCGATCATTGCGGTCAACTTTTATTATTCCTCGTGCCTTTATTACTTGTTTATATACTAAAAATACGTGTCACTTTGAGCCTGTTAATAAATTGCAAATTAATTAGTGCATAATATTTTTGCGAAATTAGAAAAATGTAGCAAAAACAATCAAGAGTAAAAAAAAATGAAAAAAAATTACTCAAAAGGGCTTATCCAATTTGTTATACGAGCAAGAGACGTACAAAACGTAACCATTCTAATGCTTTTAATGTGGAAAGTGAGTTCCAGATAAATTCTCGGTCACAATATTCATATATATGTATATATATGTTTGCTTTTTAATAACCGAGAGAGAAATTAACGCGATATGGCATATACGCGTACATGTACGTTCAACAAGAGCAAATGTAGCGTTCAACAAATCTTCTGCTTTATCGCTGGTCGTAAAAAAACATACAACGTAAATAAACGATTCTTTGCGAACGAAGGTCACCGTGACCGGTTATTCGCAAATTTTTGAAATTCTCAGAAAATGGTGTGCATGAAGCGGCATTCGAGTATAGGAAACGGGATGTTGTGTGATAAAAGCTGATGCAATTAAAATCGACGTTCTTTGTGCGTAATAATACTTCCTCGTTACGCAGTAGCTTAACGCAGAACCGCTAATGGTGTTTTTTTTTTATTATTATTATTATTATCATCCGCGGGTGTATAATTCGATTGGCAAGAAAGCTCGCTCGCTCCATCCAGGTCATCCGCCTTATTATATTCCACGCCGTTTTCATCCGCGATTTTTTTCTACTTCGCGCTCACCGCGCCTCGCTCGTTCCGAGTGCAAGTGACATATCGTCGGGTCGGTTCTCGTAACGATGTTTTCTCAGCGGAGATTCGATTGACGACGTTCATTTTCGATGAGGATCGGTCAATATTGGCGCGCCGAGCGACCTTGAAAGATTTAATCGCGCGCGGAATAAAATTCATTATCTCCTTTTGTGCACTTTGCCGAGCTTTTTTACCTGGAGCGCCGATGTTTTAACGGCCGCCGCGCGTTCGCTCGACCTCGATTTAAGGTTCTAAAATATGCATTCGTAACACGGCTAAATATAATTCGAATTAAAGATTTCGAAAAAGCATTGTTACTTGGGACGAACGACTTGGAGCAGGAAAGCGAACAAAAAAAAATAAATAAACACACGGAAAAGCCTTTTGTAAGCGAAAGATACCTCAGTCATGGCCTTCTAATCTCGACCTGTGAACGCACCCGAGATACATACCGAGCGTAGCTTTAATTTGTATGGCCTTATTGTGTGTGCGTGTGTGTGCGTGCGTGCGAACTTAGCCGCGTGCTACTTACGAAAATCACCGAATCAAAACGCGCGGCTCTGCAATTTTCCGGTGCTCGATTCTTTCCTTGTCGTAAATCATTGTACTTCGCTCGATTGCCTTTGTTTGCATTCGGTTTATTTTGCAGAAAAAAAAAAGAAATTATTGTTTCGTTCCGCGAAAACTGGTGCAGCTATATATATACATATATATCGCTCGTAAAGATAACGAACGAATCGAGCGCCGAAAGTCAGAGAGGTCCAAGATATTAGATTGAGAAACATTAGCGTGTCGATCTCGTCAAGTAAATTTACATATTGTATAATCGAATTGAAAAAAAGTTACCGGCGACGACTGTCCGTCGCCCGCACTGAAAGTAGACAAGAATTTAATGAAAGTATATATACACTTTTGCACTTTTAAGAAGCAACTGTCGACGAGAGGAAGTAAAGTATCGGAGTGAAAGTCTTATTTTAAGTATAAGATATTTATTATAATCGCCAATAGAAATGTATAAAAAAAAAATATACAAAAATACAGTACTTTAAGTTTAACGAACTCTTGTTGTTTCTTTTTAACCCGCCTTCGGCACAGCTAAAAATACATTTTAATTATAATGGTTTTTTTCTTTTTAAATAGAGATCGTGAATTCAATAGTTAACGCGTTACTCATCCTTGTAACACCGGAAGATTTTTGCATCTAAATGAGTTATGTATGCTGATAAAATCTCAACGGTAATGTGTCCATGTCTGCGGTAGGAATTATGTGCTTTTTTTAATAACTTGTTTGCATCGAATTATATAAAATATGATAACATTGAAATTATACAACGCAGAAGAAACAGCGGCACAGGAGAGAATTGCAAATTTTTTAAGATAAAAAATGTGAAAAATGTGACTTTTACGATCGATTTCTAACTCTTGAAAAATACACTAAATTAATGCACCTTTCAGTCAGATGTATTCACAATTCACATTTGCACTATTTATTTTTTTAAGTAAATCCCAAATTCAATACCAAATCATTTCACAAATTAATCTAAAGTACACCATTATTGCATCGATTATCGTTGAAATTATATGTAACGATACCACACACAGAACAATAAATAATATAGATGTACAGTTATTTAAAAAAATAGTTATTTTTTTACTTATAACCTAATTAATGCAAATGTTTTATTTCACCTCAAAAAAAACTAATAATTGTTCATATAGATAAGATATATAGTTCAAGCAGATCATTAACAACAAATCGAGGAATATAAATATATATTATTTAAAAAAATAGATTGTTTCCGAGCCCTGCTTGCAATTTCTCGATTTCTTACAGAAATAACTTAATGCCCTCTTAAAAATATTTATGTTCTATCATAAAAATCAATGAACCTACTATTTGGGTGATTATCCATTTACAATTTTATGCACTTATTGTTCTTAAATCATCATTGTTTTAACTTCCATTCGTTTTTCGTTAATATAAACATTTTCAGTGCTCACTTTCCCTTTTCTTGTAACTTTCTTTTCCTTCCGCTAACGAATAAATCTTAATACCTTGAAAAACATTTAGCTTTTAAATTAAATAACTCTATAAAGCTTTGCTTAAAAGTGCTCCAAAAAAAATCTTTAACAATGGTTGTTCTAATCTTGAATTTCTAGTTTTCTTTTTTTTTAATAAATTCTTCAGTGCAATGATAACTGACGCTCTGAAACAACTGATTTAATACCGGATTTGATTGCTAATGTGTATTCTCATTTTGAATGTACGTCATTTTTTTTCTCAACAGTAGTTCCTTACACGGAAATGTTTTAATTTTTATCGCGCACAAAAGCGTTAATTCAAATTAATTTTTTATAAAAGTTTCACCCGAGTTACGTCACTAAAACATGTTTTTATTCAACAAAAATAATGAATACAATTCCGATGAAAAAAATGCTTTAACAGACACAGTTGAGCAAAGTACTGTCTGTTACATCAATTCGAGATAAACCCACTTAAAAGAAGAATATGTAACTTCTAGGAAGTGAATTTTGATCTAAACGTTGCATCTAAAAATGAAATCTAGTATTGCAATAAAAAATGAAGTTTAGTGCAGGCACAAAGCTACTTGTTTAGTATTTTAAAAAAGCCAGGAAATGAATATTATTATAATTATCAGAAATATTGCATTTCCTACATCAGTTTTACCTAATACATCTTTAGTAAAAAGAAATTTATAATAAATTAATATAGAAACCAAAATATTTAAAAAATTTAAAAACGCAACCATCAATCATATGACAACAGGAAGGCAAGGAAAAAGAAGGAAAGAGCAAAAGCAACGAATGCAACCCTTAATTACCATTTCCCGTGTGGTCAATTAAAGTGAGCGTATCGCGCGGACGACTATAACGAACAAGAGTGCCCATATCGTCATCGAGAATAAGCCTAAAGTATTTGTGTACAAGAGCTCGTCGCGCGCAAGAAAATTTTCTCTCGATTGTGTCGTATTCGCGCAGTGCGCACACAATAGCCGAAGCTACTTAGCTTAGCGATGTCCCAGTTTCGCGCGCTTATATGCTCCCTCCCTCTCTCTCTCTTTCTCTCCTTCCCGCTCGAGACCCTTGGCTTCTCTCATTCTAATTTGCAGGGTCTGAAATTCAATTTAATTTTAATGTTACCGGCCGCGTTGGGACGTTCGTCTGGGAAAACTTGCAGGGGGAGAATGTTTTCGATTGAAAATTGGGAACTTTTTGGCTAATAAGGGTAAGTCATGGGTTTGCCACAATTTCCAATTTAGTAAATTTACAGGTTTTTAAAAATTATCACCGGGAAAATTGTTTTATTCAAAAAGAGACTTATTTATAAAAAAAAATTCCTTATCTTCTATAGGCAGAACCGTTCATAAAAGAAAGTAGTTAAAAAAGAAAAAAAAAATTTGTGTTTTCTCTTAATACGCCTGCCTGCTTCCATAATTCCAACAATAAAAATTTGTTTAAAATGTTATCATTACTACATGTTTTAAATTCTGATTTTTCCTACAATCATGCAAGTGAGAATTCTTAAACTGATGTGAGAAAAATATAAAACAAAGCTACCTTCATTAGAAGATTCTTATTAAGTTTGCCTTTTGTAATTTCATTTAATAATCTCAATTTTTGTCCTCTAAAAAGTTTTGTTGAATTTTATTGCTAACTTGAATAAATGTGTGTGCAAAGCTTTGATTACAACAATATTTATATTTATATATATGAATGCACTTTATAGAAATGAAAAAATTAGTTTTAATTTCAAAGACATTTTTTTCTTTCTCTGACGCTCTTTTGATTAATCCACTGCCAATCAAATGCCACTGTTTTATATTTTTTCGCGAAATTATTATGTACAAGCGACCTCGAGGGAAAAAATTTTGATTTGTTAACATAATTACCTTTGCTCGAGAAGTAACTACCAAGAATATAGACTTCTTCAGTGATGAGTGTTCCATAATAAGCTGTTTATGGAACGCGTTTGCAGAGATAATAAGTTGCGATTATGAAATATTTTACGATGATTTCAATGAGGCGTTGAAAAGCCAATGTATTTATCTAGGTTTTGCTCATAATTGTATCATTTAAATACAAGAAAGTCTTGAAGATGTATCATGGTAATGATCTATTTTATATTTATCCTATTTTGTTCTAAGAATGTATAAAAACTAGCGTTTTCAATTTGATGCTTTGTAAATGATTAAAAGTGAATTGCTTTATTCTTTCAGAGTAAAAGCATTCGTTGCAACTTCTTTTACTATTTTTAGCAAGTTTTTATTTTATTGTTATAGTCTACATCTACAATTGTTAACTCGCAAAATGGCCGATATATTCGTATAAAATTCCATTTTTGCACATTTAAAGCTTAATAAAATTCGTTCGTTGAATTAAATTCGTCGAGCGATAATTGAATATTCATTGAGCTCTCGTTTCGCAATTCAATTTAGAGATTTATTATACGGTGCGCTGTTTTTATTGCCATCAGTGCGATTCAACAGTTGCTCTGAATATGCAAGTCAACAATAACTTCGAAAAGAAAATATATAGCCTGACCTCTTTGATAAAAAATTATCATGAGCAATTTTGTCTGCTTTTTTCACATTAAATAATTCCAAGTAAATAATTTACTCTATAAAGAACACGCGGTAGAATAAGCACAAAAGTCTTCAGGGAATCAGAAGAATAGTCGAGAGTCACGCAATTATAGGACACACTTATTTAGTATGATACGTCTTTTTGTGTTTGAATAATTTGATAAGAGTCGCAGTCCCTTTTAGCTATTTAAATTATCATTTCTTTGTGTGCTCATTTTGGCGTAATAGACAATTGATGCACTCATATACATACGTTTTCATCTGTATGCGCAAACGTTCAATTGATTCCGTGCAGTAATTTCTGACAGTTGTCTTTTAATTATCCTAATTAACCCATTATTATTTATTAAACTAAATTAAGATATGGATATTTCCGAATCATATAAATTGATGAACAATATATATATAAACGCTGTAAAGATAACTGTGACCTTTTAGCCTACACTAATCATTAGATTACTGATGTTCGACTTCGTGATGATACGAATTGATCTCAAATTTATTTTACATTTCACAGAAAACCTAAATAGAATTGGAGCATAGATGATTAAAGTTATTTATATATATGAAAGGTCTAAAATGTATTCCATTTCGTCTTGCAAATATATTTGTATAATGAGAATTTAAATAATTAATTAAAATATTGCAGATCTGTTATGAAAAGCAAAGTTCAATTAATAATTAAATGCATCATTAAATATATTATGGAAAAAAGCTAACAAAAACTAGGTATGAGCGCATATATTAAAAGTGCAAGAAACTGAATAGTGGAAGATAAAAACAGTATTCAGGTACATTCACGGCGGGTGACTTCATCGTTCGTGATGGAGAGACTAATTTTGCGCACATTTCGTCGGCAGAAATTTTGTAACTCTCTCTCTTCCTCTTTCCCTCTCTAATATCCATCACTTCTCTTTGTCTTTTGTCGGTTCTCCTCAAGTTTCTACTGCGATTGTTATCATCAATTATCACGTATTCGATTGCCAATGTCATAATGTTGATTATGGAGGTGTCAATGAATCGCAGAATATTCTTAATTAACTCTGTACAGCGACTTATATTTCCATAGCTAAGTAACAATTTTACGATAACGATATTCACATGCAAATCTAAAAGACCGATGATTATGCAAACTATTTTTAACATTTCTTTCAGAAGTGCAACAGAAATTAAAATTACTATTCAGTAGCGAGCGAACCTAATAAAGATATTGATTTAAAAAGTCGAGTTGAATTTTATTGATCAACTTTTTTGCGTGTGGAAAATTAAAATTTTTAATTTTACACTTATAATTACCTCAAGAAATCGTTTTAACATGATTGTGCGTAAAAATAATGACGTTATAAAAATAATCATCACGTATCATTGAAAATTTTTAAAACATTATTTTATAAAGAATTTTCCGCGATATGAAAATACTAGCATTTCTATTTCAGAACTTGAAGAAAACGATCGGTAAGGTCAACTCCAAAGTTAACATGTGCACATTTACGAGAGATTTTTACGAAAATTTTGCAATAAGATTAAGAATTAAAGTGTAATAACAAACATTTTTTTAAAACAAATTTTTGCAGGATTTAAAGAATAATTTTCACTGTTATTAATGTAATTAAAGAAATAAAATAACATAAATTAATATTGCTTTAATGAACAACAACTTGGCTGTGATAATGTTTTTAAAAATATTTTAGTTTTTTTATTATTATGCACCTATAACGTACTCATTGTTTATATGACACTAACGCCACACAGTAAGTATTTATAAAAGTAAAATCTCATTCCGTTTCCGATGATAAAAAATATATAAATAGTTTATTCTGTGTTAAAAGTAACGCAAATTAATTGAAAATTATATAAATAAACATTTTTAAAAATATTTATTACAAATATTTGTAAAAAATATAAAAAATTTAAAAAATTCGCCTAATTTTTACTTTCTACTTTATCGACTACAGATAATAACTTTATTTTTTTAGTTTTACATATAATTTTAAAATACAAAGTAAAATCAAATCTTATCAAAAAAGTTTGTTTAAAATAAATTAGCGATAAAAATTTGATAAAAGCACATGCACCCTGCATGCAGCTGCACGGACCTAACCTTAACCGAGAGATGTCGTAGCCGGCTGGGTTCTCCCCCCTCTTTTGCATTAGAAAAGAGGCAGCTGCAGCATAAGAGAAAGAGAGAAAGCACTCTCCATCCAGCCTGCCGGCTCATTTAGCGAATAGTCATGACCGGTAGCTTCGACATTCGAAAAAGAGTCGCCATACGAACTGTTTGCTTACTGCGAGCGACCATACCAGTCTTTAAATACTAATTAATTTTCTCGTTTCTAACGTTGGAGATATCTGGGTGGAGTGTAAAAATTTACTTCGAGACGAAATAGCGAAACTTTCTCTTTTCCGCTCGGCCGTTTTCTCGATCGTTCCTTCGTTGTGCGTGCATTTTGTGAATTCTCGAGCGGATTACGGCTCGAGAGAATTCGTGAAAGAAGCAGTGTTTTTACCGAAGGAGATAATTCGAGATCACGCGCTCGAGAGAGTGCGCATGTTCGCAGCTTGAACTCGGTCGGGCCGCCTTTATGCAACGTTGAGAAGCATATTTTGACAGAACAACACCTGCGCGAGTGCACACATGTGTGTACGTGCCTATATTTACAGTCTGTCAGTGACCGTCAGGCGTAGCCCACTTCCCCGGGCGCTGCCGCGCTTCCTACTGAGAAAATTTGCATCAGCGTCCCGACAAGAAAAGGAAAAGTGATAAGCAATCGATAGAGCAGGGTGTACGCTGAGAAAAGCAGCTGGGCAGCGTAGCAGGGACGAGAGGAGAGAAGCACAGCATCCCTGGGTATCGGAGAGAGAGAGAGAGATCTAGCTTAAGCTTACCACGGCGTGTTCTAACCTAACCTTGCCAAGCCATTGAAGGGTTAGTGTCTGGCTGTCCTTGTCGCACTCTCTGACACTCAGCAGCGCGTGTGTAAGGAGAGTTGTACCCTCGGTCCCTCGGTGTGTCTCTCCTCGAGAGCTATTTTTTGTTGATCGCGCGTACAAGTGTCCATGTCCGGACGGCCTGGGGACGCCGTCGAGCGTTTTGCCTCCATCAGGAAAGCCGCGCGCGGAGGTTAAGTAAGGATTCGAGCGTTCCTCTCGGCCTCCTTCCCCAGTCGTGGCCCGTAAGTGCGTTGTGTGTTGGCGTCAACCTCTGTACGCGGACGAGAAACAGTTTTTATTTATCCTGTGAAATGAGTGACCATGGCTGCATTCACTTGAATAACTTCAAGGCAGCCAAGGGCATACAGCCCTACAAAGTGATACATTCATTTTTCGTCACGAGCACGTCCAATGAGGCACGCATCAGGAAGGTGAGTTTATATCCGAGAATACGAACGCGATTTTGCATTGTCTGGGCTCTTTGATGTTAGGTTGCAGTGAGAGGATACAGGCAGCGCGATCCTTCTTTTTTCCCAGCGATTTAAAGGACTACTTTCTTTAACGGCCTCGGATAACTCCATCTGCGAATTACATTGCGCGATTTTTTTTCCAAGTAAAAACGTATGTTTTATTTTTGCGAAAAGTTCGTAACTCTTTTAACGCTGCACTTAAGAAATAAGATTACGAAATAATTATTTTTTCTCGTTTATTTATTTATTTTTTTTTTTACGTTATTAGTTTTAAATTTTAAAGGCCTCATAAATCAGATGGACTTTTACTGGGGCTCATATTTTTCCTGTAATAGAATTTTATTGCATCACAAAACGATTTAATCTAATATGTATTAAGCCTATCCTGTCATTATTGTCAAATTATTGCTATATTCTAGCAAGAAAGATATCTTCGGGTTTGAGCAGTCATTTATCTTTTATATTTTTATTAAAAAACTACAATAATATATAGATTTTCAATGTTGAATGGTCCCATCAAAAATATGAGCTTTTCTTCGACCGCAACTTACGTATTTCCAGATTTTTGGCAGGTGTCCGACACGGCTTCTTAAAATAAATATTCGAACTTCCGAACGTCGTATCTGTGCTTAAGAAAATACAATACACAAAATACGCAAAGCAGTACGGAAAAAATTACGGCGAACTTTACGAAAATATTTGGCGATCTTTTTTTCTTCAAATAGGTCAATCAGCCGTATGCAGCTTCGAAAGAAATGTATTTCCGATAAACGGGCAGTAGTATCGACTTTTCATGCAAACAAAGATTAGCAAAAGATACACGTCATTCGATTCTCGCGGGCAAGTACATCGCCGCGTGGAAAATTGGAACTTTTCGTCAATCAAGCTGATATGGTCCTTTCTCGCGGTTGCTCGCTAACGGTATCTCGAATTTATGACCTCGATCCCGTTTGTCAAAAGCCTCGCCACCTGAGAGTGCAAAGCAAAATATGACGCCCATATATGCTTTATAGCTCTTTGCGGCACTATCAACAAAGTCCATTTAATCTCGAATTTGTTTACCGCCCGAGTTTTCAGGCTCACAGAAAAATTGCCAATTGTTTCTTCCAGGCCGTGAGCTGCTTGTGCCACACGTGCAAGACCTACAAGGACCGACTTCACTCCTGCCTGCACTGTATATTTTTCGGCTGCTACACGAAGGGCCACATCCAGGAACATGCCAAAACGAAAAAGCATTTCCTCGGTAAGTATATATAAATAAAAGGCCTCGCGTTTCATTGGCTTCGAAAAATGGGAATGATTTTTTAACATACAAAAACAAAAAAATTAATATTCCCACAGCCGTCGACCTCTGCTACGGCAACATCCTCTGCTTCCAATGCGGCGACTACGTATACGACCGCGAGCTTCTAACCGTCGCGAAGTCACAATGGAGCGAGACGGCCAGGTCCCTAAGCCTCGGCGAGTTCTACCGAGCGTGGGAGCCCTCGCTCTACGAGGTCGAACTGCTGAGAAAGAATCCACGTCGGAGGAGAGTCGTCGAGAACTCTACCGTGGGTGAGTATCTTCTTCTTGTCATTCAGCAACAATTATTGATTCCCCGTATATTGGACGAATCCGTGCGAGCTTTATCGACCCGCTCCCAGCTGTCTCTAGCTCCCACTCCTTCTCCACATCTCTTTCTCTTCCTCTCTCTCTCTCTCCCTCGCTTCATTATGCTTATAAAACTTGAATAAATTTCCAAAGCTTAGGTGAATAATCATATCCGGCCCCTTTTTTTAAACAGGTCTGCGAGGCTTGATAAACCTTGGTAGCACGTGCTTCATGAATTGCATCGTCCAAGCGCTGATCCACACTCCTTTGTTGCGCGACTACTTTCTCGCCGATCGACACCACTGCCCCCAGCCGAATCGCTGCCTCGTCTGCGAGGTGTCGAGCCTCTTCCAGGAATTTTACTCGGGCAACAAGGCACCTCTGATCCTCCACAAGCTGCTCCACCTGATCTGGACGCACGCCCGTCACCTTGCCGGATACGAGCAACAGGACGCCCACGAGTTCTTTATCGCCACCCTAGACGTCCTGCACAGGCACTGCGAACAATATTCTCAAGTTGCGCCGCTCCTCGTCAAAGATAATCCGCATCATTGCAATTGCATTATCGATCAGATTTTCACCGGGGGCTTGCAGAGCGACGTCGTGTGTCAAGCGTGCAAGTGAGTGTCCTTTTAATCGACCTTGAAAATGATACGAAAAGAGCGCGAGCATTTGTAATAAAAAACTGTTTATTCTTTCAGTGGCGTATCAACAACGATCGATCCATTCTGGGATATCTCGCTTGACTTGGGCCCGGCAGCAGTTTCGTCGGGCGATGGATCAGCAGCTCCTACGTCCCTTCTCGACTGTTTAGAACGTTTTACTCGTGCCGAGCATCTCGGCTCCTCGGCTAAAATCAAATGCAACAACTGCCAAACTTATCAAGAAAGTACGAAACAACTGACAATGAAGCAGCTGCCGATCGTTGCGAGCTTTCATCTTAAGCGTTTTGAGCACTCGAGCATTCAAGACAAAAAAATATCGACGTTCATCTCGTTTCCGGAGCAGCTTGACATGACGCCTTTCATGTCCCACCGCAGAAATGGCAACAATAACAGTTCTCCCACTGGCTTCCTCAAAAACGGTGATGACATAACTGCTTTTAGCGATAATAGGTATGTCAGGGTAAACAAAATAAACAACTTTACTGTAGTATGCATTCCTTGAAATTACAAATTTTTTTATTTCTTATTACAGATATTCACTGTTTGCTGTTATAAATCATGAAGGATCGTTAGAAACTGGTCATTACACGGCTTTTATTCGGCAGCAACGAGATCAGTGGTTTAAATGTGACGATCATCTTATTACAAGAGCTAGATTAAAAGATGTTTTGAATAGTGAAGGGTAAGAATGAATCAATCGACCTTTTATGTCTTGCTAATAAAGAAAGTATTTCCATATAATGAATTTGCTCATTGGATTCTTTTCATTTCAGGTATTTACTATTTTACCATAAACAAATCCTAGAATACGGTCGAAATAGTAAAAGTATGTGAAAAGTCTGAAGATGTGATTATTATTAAACTACTACGATTCCACTTTCAAATAACTTAGTAATTAAGTTGGCCAATCGTCGTGAGAAATAGTTTTTTTTTCAGGCGCAAATTAATGAATTTCAAGAACTGCTGACAAATTCTCAGGAAAGGAGAAGAAGTCTGTAATTATTTTATACGATCATGTTTAACTATTTGACTACGTGCGCAATAGTGAGCGATTTATTGACAAAGACTTGCTACATAATTAAAGTAGATTATTTTTTAGTTTAGGTTGAAAATTTGCAAACCAGCAAATTTTTTCTGAATCACAGTGTGAGATAATGATTTAATTTTAAAAGCGTTGATCCTACTTGTTTCTTTCTTTAATATTTTTATCTTTTTTTATTGCCGCATTAAATGAAAAAAAAAAAGAAAGAAACGATTAATCTTTTTTGTCTTGTAGACTCGATAAGACGTTGAACTATGACTAGTTTTAAGAACTTATGTAATTTTTTTATAGTCAATTAATTCTGCTGTTTTAAAATTCACGTGTGTAAAAATAGATGTCAAAATTAAAAATATAACAAAATTCAACATTTCTTTCGTTTATCCTAAAGCAGAATTCCGAAATGATATTCTTCATTTATATACTCTTTCTGTGTCGCGAAATAATACAAATATATGTATTCAAGCGTGAAATATCGATGTGCGTTTATTTATTTACTGTGTTCACAAAAAAGCGTTAACTGTAATATGAACAAACCCCTCAAATGAATTGATGCGTTTAAGAGGGAACATAATCGTTAAAGCGGGTGAAAGAAAAAACTACGCCACTCTGGTAATATTTTGTATAAGGCTGACAAGAGAACGTGCGAAAATAAAAAATATACCTATATTTAAATAAATTGTGTTTCATCAACTATGACACCTTAAACTATTTTTCCAATCACTTTTTACAAAATCTATTAATAGTAATTAATATATTTACATATATATTTATATTAGATTTATAAAATTTTTTAATTACATTTAACGAAAAATCAGAAAAAATAGTACATAATAATTTTAATATAACAACATACGAAGCTTATAACTTTTTCATAAATTAATTAACGATGAGCATTTTTAACTTAATTCAAATTATTTATAAATATTCTGCACTCTAATTTTTATGAAGTTTTTTAATTTACTTTATCAATATTTAATGCATTACCTACGTTCCGTCAATGGATATTTACTTTGTTAAACTTTTTCAATGCGCGATATGCGGTGGTGGTACGCAGATTTTAATCCCATTTTTGACAGGGAAAGGAAGAACTTGTAGAGATTAGCAGATGAGTCTAGCAGATGAGTCTATGATTTATGAGTTTTCCCAAAATAAGCAGGTAATCGCACTAAAGTGAAAGTGCACGGATCGCTATAATAAAACCTTTTATAATAAAACTTTCCTATACGTGAGCGGGTCAAGACTAAAACCGATGGACCCGGATTAAAGCGCTTTGTAGATTTTAAACTTGATAAACTACGGCTTTGAGATTTATGAAGTGAGTGAAAGTTTTAAACAAAAATAAGTGTGTTACTTTTGACCCAAATTTGACGTTTAGCAGAAATTATTCATAAACTTTGAAAATATTTGAGACTATAATGATTTTTAAAATTTTATTATTAAATCCCGTGCATAAAATAAAATTTAAGTACCTAGTAATAGTTTTTACTTCTTATTATATCCCATTATTTCATTGAATAAGCTCGGACAGAACACAGATCCACAAAAACAGACCTAGGAGAAACAAAGAAGAAAAAAATAAAACGTAAATAGATTAAGAATAAAAATTATTATTAGTATTATAAATAAGTCAGTTTATTTTTGGGAATTGTAAGTATATGGGAATTTAAAAAATTTTTAAAAATTACTTTATTATACTTCTTCGTAAATAGATCTAGAATAAAACAATGAGATTTAAAATTACCACGCAACTACGCCAGTCGCTGCACAAGTAGAGCCTTGAATTTGACTCACAAAGTGCATTGAAACAGTAAACAGTAAAAATGGATGCACTGACGTCTGGCTCGCATAGGTAAACAAAGGATTTCAAAGCTATTTTTGCGGCATATTATAGTCGAAACTTAGAAATTGTCACGCTTTGAAAATGTAATATTTTATTGCAGGTTAGTTCACATAGACCTCAAAGGAGCTCCTCCTAGGGTCAGCTATTTTGAAAAGGTCTGTTTTGGGCTAAAATTTATTACAGAGCGCGCGTGAATGTTAAATACGCTTTTTAACTATTTCATAAGTGTAACGTGTGTTTAAAATATATTTTTATTACAAACTAATCCACTGTGATTGTCCATTTCTGTTTAAAATCTTAATTTGATAACTAATGTAATGAAATAAACTGTGAATTCATATAATAATGAATAAATATAAATACGGCTTCAATATAAGTATTAAAATTATACGTATAAAGTTAAGCTTACATCTAAAACTGTAAAATCTAAATAATTTATATTAATCATCAAAACTAATTATTTTTTTAGTTATTTCCTCTATTAAGAGCTTGGGGAGCCACTGGATTGTTATTGGAATGGGAAGATACGTTTCCTTATACTAGAGAGCTTACACCAATTGGTAGCAATGGACCTACCAGTCTTTCAAGTGGATATACTGCACAAGAAGCTCGCCAAATCTTACAAATGGCAGGAGAATCCGGGCTAGCTGTTATGCCGCTGATTCAAACTTTTGGACACATGGAAGTAAGATATTTATTTAATCAATATCTTTGCAGATGAAATAAATTTCTACCTTAATTGCAGTTTGTTTTAAAACATGATGAGTGGAGAAACTTGAGAGAAGTTGCTTCTTTTCCAAGCTCTATGTGCCCTTCTAATCCAGGATCTCAACCTTTGGTAAAGTCATTAATAAGACAAATAGTTACATTTCATCCAGATATTCAGTATTTGCACATTGGTGCAGATGAAGTTTGGCATTTAGGACTCTGCTCTGTTTGTAGTAAGCGTGCAAACTCAAGTAAATATGGAAAAGCTTCTTTATTTCTTGAACATGTACTTGCTGTGGCACAATTTGTTAAAGAAACTTACCCATATCTTAAGATAATAATTTGGGATGACATGTTGAGGTCGATAGATTTGCAAGTTTTAAATGGTAACTTTCATTTATTTATACTTTACAATATTTTACGAAAATATTAATCTTTGTTTTAAATTTACAGAACACTATATTGGTAAATATGTTGAGCCAATGATATGGCATTACAATGCTAGAGAGAATTTTGCTTTACCACCTGGTAAAATTACGAAATATTGCATTTATTATTGCAATGTGATTTTCAAACCCTAGTAAAAAATTGTTTGTTTTATAGATTTGTGGGATAAATATAGCTCAACATTTCCTAATATATGGACTGCAACAGCGTTTAAAGGCGCGACTGGTTCTTGCCAGCACATTCCTACAATTCGACATCATATAAGCAATCACGAGCGATGGCTTGAAGAACTTGGTACACATGTAAGCAAAGTTAATGAATTCAGAGGGACTGTTTTTACAGGTTGGTCCAGGTGAGTGTAATCCTTTTTAATAAAATTAATGTAATAGTCAATTGTATAGTTTGTAAGAAATACAAAAATTTGTATGACTAGGTATGATCATTTTGCAACTATGTGTGAGCTTTTACCAACAGGATTACCTTCTTTAGCAATTTGTTTAAAAGTTTGGCTTCATGGATACACTGAGCAAACCCACAATCAAGTTGCAAAAAGTTTAGGATATATAGATCATCCTTTATATTTAACACCTCAACCAAGACCAATTCCCATTCCTAGCAACTTGCAATACCCAGGTTGGCAAATCGCAGTAGGTGTGGAATGGTTTCTAAATTATAAAACAAAATTTCATGGGCTTGTAAATAGTGAACAGTGAGTATAAATATAATTTATTAATTAATAAATTTATATCGATAAAATGGTGATATAATACAATGCCGCGCATTTACTATGTAAAACTTATTTTCATAGAATATTGACTTGGATGAATCCATGGCAGGTTGGAAATAATTATACAAATCCAATGCAACTTGAAAGTCTTGTTCCAGCATTCACAGAGTACGTATATATCGTGCAAAATGTTTAAATCATATTTTTAAATGAAACAATTTATTTTTAGTATGTTATTGGAATTATCATCGCTAGAAAATTACATGCGAGTACAAATGGAAATCGTCTTCTTCTCAGCAATGTTAGACGAGTGGATCGGAACGAATGTCCAACCTATGAAAGAAAAATTGACGAAATTGAAACAAACAGCAGAAAGTCAAATCAAATTAAATAGTAGGAGGTAGATTATTTTTTTATGATTAAATATTTTTAAAAATACATTATTAACTAAATGTATTAGAAAATCATTGTTTCTGTCATATGTAAAATATATAGTTTTTAAAAAAAATGAAGATCTGCGTTTTTATTCCGCGAAAGATAAAAACACGTCATATATATGTATATCACATGAAAATTATACACATGAAAATCAAAAAAACATTAATCCCAAATATTTGAGCAGAATAATTATATAAAGACGAAATGTCAAAGGAAAATTGCCCACCGATGTCATCTAAAAGTCGATTAAAATAAAAAAAAGCAAACGAGAAGTAGCGGGAGGAGGCAGGCGATAAGATGTCGAGAAGAAATGAATCAGAAGAGCAGGGGCTCGATGAACGCTTCGAAGATATCTTGGCTAATATAAAGCCATATTTACTAAAACTACCGGTTTCCAAAGAATCACGACTATGCCGAGCCTGGCTTGAGCGCCTGAATTGTGCAGATGACCAACGCAACCTCCGAAATGATTACCTCTTTGAACTCTACAAGCAGTTGAAAAAGGGTTATCTAAATAGCCCGTTTAGTAAACCCCCCGAAACTGGCAAACTCATTCCTATCGCCAAGTCTCATCGTACCGTGGTACTTGCAATCGATTCGTTTTTTAATTTTATAACATTTGCTTTTCAAAAGTTCTAGGTTGCTTTTTATAAACACAACCTTAAGGAATAAGTTAATGTTTATTTATGTTTTACTTTATGTTTTTATTCAATTATCAGTTTCAGTGGATTATGGAACAATTGATTATTTTTCTTTATTTATAATAAATATTTAAAAAACATTCACTTGAGCAACTTCAGAAATTCAATGATGGAACGTTTTCAAATCTGTACTTGTTTACTTGATGCGATAACAGCCGACAAGTTCCTCCTGCAATGAGCTCACAGAAACCAGTGTTGGCGGGCAGAAACGAAGTTTTCAAAAGCCGAGGTCAAAGAGCCTTCGAAGGGACCAGCACAATCGAAGATCCAGGATTCCAACATACAGCAGCATGCCGCTAAGCCCCGACCGCAGTTCTCCTGTCACAACTGAACCCCAGCTCTCACCGACCGTTAACTTTTGCGAATTAACGGAGAACAACAGGTTTCTTGAATTCTTTACTGAACCGTTTGGTTCGTTTGCAGGAGACTTTAAAGAAAATAACAAGTTTTATTCCTTATTAAATAAGATCTAAAAGTTTTATAATTAAAAAACAAATACTTTCTGAAGGCCAAAGCCTCTAAAAGATTTAATCAAGTAATTGAAATTAGCTCAAACTTTTAAGGAATGCGAGAGCTATCCTTCTCAAATACAAAGGCCGCATCGAGGACCTTAGTGCGATCATTGAGGACCTGGAAACCCAAAACGACAAGTTAAAACAAAAAGTCGCTTACTATCGGAAATTATCTATGGCAGATGATATCCCACATATGCGCGCACGAATTAAGCAGCTGTTGGCCGAAATTGAGGGTTTGAAAAAGAGGTAACATTTTAAGAAAATAGATAAGGCTTTTTCTCATTGCGAAACAGGAGAAATAAAGTGGCTTTTTAATTTAGATTAAACGAGCTTTTAGAAATAAAAGATATGCTTGAAAAAAGCCACCAACGTATAATTGATAAATACAAACTCTCAATGACCGAACAGTTCAACAAAATGAAGCGTCAATTAGAGAAGGCGCGCGTTGAAAATCAGGCACTGAATAATAAAATTGCTGCTGTAGAAAAGCAATTACAGGAATATACTCAGCAAAAGGTGAATAAGCAATTTATTAAATACGCAATTCAATTTAAAATAAAATCAATAAATCTACACGTAATTTTTCTAAAGACGTTAAAAATACATATTTCAAAAGCTTATAAAATAATGTAGTTAAACAATTATCTTTTAGGAACAGCCCGACAAAAAGACATCCGATACAAATTTGGAGCACAAAATTCAGAGTATCAAAGTAGATTTTGAAAATCGTTTGCAAGAAAAAGAATACGAATTAAAAATTAAAGATGAATTAGTGCATCAAAAAGAGAATGAATTAATTCAAAAAATTGAAGAAATTGACTTGTTAAATCAAAAATTAAAGGAATTCCAGGATTCAATAGATAAAAAAAATCAAGAAGTAATAATTATTCAAAAATAAAACAATGTTTTTTTGTTTTGTTGCTACCGCATTGTCATTGATTTTTGCGTTTAAATCATAATTTGAACTAAGAATAGAATATAAATTATAATAGACATTTATTTTATGCTTACCTAACAGGCAAGACAATCAGACTCTTTATTGGTTGATCAGTACAAATATTTAAAGGATGATCTAGTCAAAATGCATTTAGCATCCAAAAAGCAAAACGAAATTCACCAAATGGAAATGATGAATATGAGAAAACATATGGCGAAGCTCGAAAAATTTGTGTTTAAACTTCAGCAAGAGTATGAGAAGAAACTTTTTCATATAGTCAAAGTATTTCTAATGATAGGATGAGAATAATCAGTTGTTAATATTACATTGAATGTATGGAAAAGTATACCTAAATTGTTCATAGCGATATTAACGAGATTTTTCAGACGTTGAGTTCAACGGCAGATTGAGTCCAATAAATTTCAAGGCAAAGTGGGATAGTGAAATTACAGTTTCATACATTTTTTAGCCTTACTTTAAAATTCTGTAAAATATTTTTTTCTGATAGTTTTTTTACTTATAATTTTTAATTTCTAAGGAGATTTCATTAATTAACAATTGGATTGCAAACTTGATAAATGTTCCGGGAGTTAATACTTCCATTTCTATCTTTCTGTACAATCCGGTTAACTTTATTGCAAAATTTTGACAATTTAAGTTAGTTTTCCATTACACAGAAACTATTAATTCCTACAAAAAATTTAAAAATTTGAATAGAGTGAAAATTATTGAGAGAAGTTATAAATTTTCCAAAATATTTAGTTCATTTAAAATAGAATGATTTTAAACTTAAACATTTTTGATCGTTTTTATAATAATACTCTTTATTTTTTTATTAGTACTTACAATGATATATTCAATTATTTACTGTACTTTAAATTATTTTGCACTTAATTTATCTAACTTTTTGGCAAAACTCATGTGTTTTTGAATGGCTTCTCTCTACAATATAAAATGCTTAAAAAAAATTAATTGTTTTTAAACAATTTTTTTAACAAAATCTATCACAGCTAAAGATAAATATTAATATTAATATAGATTAATTAAAAAATATACTAAATATTTTCATGTGCATGATTTGATTAGGAAGATGAAATTGGAAACCTGATGTCGCAATTTAACAGCAATTTAACAGAAAAAGGTGGTCTCTCTAATTGGTGAGATTAAATTATTTATTTTATTAAAATAGTATTTTCTACGTGAGAATTTATTTTCAGGAAAAAATTGTACAGTATATTTCTAAGTGCCATCAAAATTGCCGCGAAAGATAAACGCTGCCAAGAACGTCAGGTAAAAATATAAAAAAATTTAAAAAAAAGAAAGGAATAAATGTTTCAAAACGGTTCAAAAAAATGTTGTCGAAAACAAATTTGATTCAATCAATTTTTATTCAACCAACGTTTCGACACTTGTGTGAGTGTCTCACGTGTCGAGAAATTTTTGCGGCTATTTACACCTTGTCACGAATACATTTGATTGCAAAAAGAAAACCTCATTGAACCATTAATAAATTCAATTAATAAATTAATTAATTTTAACAAAAAACTTAAAAATATATAATTAAAATTTCTAAATGAAAACATTAGATATCATTTCTTTTTCAGGATCTTGTATTTCTAGAAAATCAAATTCGTCGATTAAAAAATAACTAATTTTTGAAGTACTTTAATAATGTTAATGCAAACGTGCATCGTCTAATTTACTAGTCTACCGTTTATAAATGTGAATCTAAAATGTTTATACCTTTTATAAATAAAATTTTGAAATTGTACTATTCGATTTGAATTATTAACAACTTATGCACGTTGCGTTTTCACACTGAATGGCAGCTTTAACTTGAACGAATTCGAATTTATATTGGCGGTAAGCTGCGCGCGCATAGTTAATCGTAACGCGCGCGCAGGTGTTTTCATTCTTAGAAACTGTTTGTTTACCTTCACTGTTCACCTGGACACCAATAATAATTGCTCAGAAATCAAATTTTTAACAAAAAATGAAGTTTTTAATCTTAATTTTTAACCATTTTTTTAATTTAATGGTTACATTAATGTAAATTTTTAAATTAAGTTAACAGTATTTAATTATAATTATTAAATAAATTAAAGAGCATTAAAATGTCACTATATTTTGACATTCGGGTGCAAAACCCTGAGATAGCATCTGTAAGTACCTTTGTTGCATGGCATTCAAATTTGCCACTTCTTGCTGTTGCTGCATATTCGCAAGATAAGGGAGGTTTCGTTACAATATTTGATGATCAAGGAGAGCCTTTACCAGATGTCGAAACATCTGGACATTCTGTAGCTCAAGTAACAGCTCTTGCATGGCATCCAGAAAGGAAATGGTTGGCTGCTACGTGGGAAAGTGGAGAACTTAGGGTATCTACCTGTTTTAATTTAGTTTGAAATTATATTTTTGAACCATTAAAAGTCTGTTTTTTATTAAAGATATGGCCAGGGGATACGGGCACTAGTGAGTTCAATATAATCGTTACTCCACACAGAGATCCAGTAACTATTTTACAATGGAGTCAGTATGGTGGTAGATTAATTTCTGCAGATATAGCTGGTTCTATGGTTGTTTGGAAAATTGATGGTAGAGGACAACTGCTTGTAATGTTTCATCATGAATTAAAACAATCATTTACACATATTGCTTTCAAAATTACTCCTCCAAAACCTGCTGTTGATATGACGTAAGTTTGAGGCAAATATTTATAAAAACAAATTAGCATTTTTAATTTGAATATTGAAAAAAATTAATTTTTATTATAAGTGGATTAGCAAAAGCAGCAGTAGCAGGAGATGAAAGAGCTTTAGATTTATTTAGTTCGTGGAGACCAAGAACTGCTGCACCTACAGCTGTTGCCATACAACGAGACAATCATGCTTTCTACATAGGTACTGTGAATGGTATTATTTATTACGTTGACAACCAGGGTCAATGCATACAAGTATTAAATATGGATGGAGCAACTTTACATTGCTTACTTCACCATCAAACAAGAGAATCTATTGTAATAATGAGTGAAGGTTTACACATTGCACATTTCCAAGCTGATACTGTTACTGGACGCCTTACAGAATTAACAAAGGTTACCAGCTATTACTTGTAATATTAAACAATCATTAACTTCATTTTGGAAAATTAATTAAATATTCCATTTATTTGATAGGTAAAACTTAGTGGCAGAATCGATATGACCAGAAATGGGCCCTCATTATGCTGGGCTGGTATTAACACACTGGCTATTTTAACGGGAGAACTCATGGTGAGAATGTGGGATCTTCACACTGGAGACACTTATGTCTTAGCACCTACAGAAACTTCTGCTACAGGAAATTTAGCTACACCACAAGAAGTTTGTACAAGTTTATGTTTCTGTAAAAATAATGGTAAATTATTATGTAAACATTTATTTCATTAATTATCATGCTTTAAAATATAGTTTTATAAATAAAATTAACAATATTTTTAGATACTTTGGCTGCTGGAACAAATCTAGGTACAATATATTTATGGAAAAGAAAAGTTAGAGGTATAGAAAGTGATGAAAATTCCTGGCCTGCTTCCCCTGATTGCTGCTCTATTCCTGGAACAGTGAAACAAATAACTTGGGGTGCTGTTCTTCTTCGGAGTCCTCTACTTGGTGTAAATTGCGTCACAAACGTTTATATTTTGCAACAACAACCAATGTGCGCAGCTTATAATGACGGAGTTTGCGTTAGTCAAGCGAGTCCTACGCAATTGCTTATTGAAATGCATGATTCAGGTTAAAAAATTTGGATATTTTATACAGCACATTTATTAATATTTATGTAATTCTATTATAATTTTAATTCTACTTTCGATGCAGAGGAACAAACATTCACTTTGAAAACGGATATTCAAGTGCAAGTAGTTGCAGTAAGTAGAAATTATGTTGCTGTATCTTCTGGAAGAAATGTTGCTGTTTATAAAATTAGTGGAGGTGGACAAACAGCTACAACCGTTTTAATGAGTTTTAACTGTGATACTGAAAAACTTCTTATTCATGAAGCTATATTAATTATTTTGACGCCACAAGTCAGTACATTATTTAGTAGAATAAATATTTTATAAATAATAATTTATAAATAATCTAACAATTTTCAATACATTAGATGATTCAATTGAGATCTATTGAAGAAGGGACAATAATACAAACTCTTCCTACTTTGCCAGAAGAAGGAGAACCAATTACCATGGAAATGACTGGACATTACTTGACTGTAGCTTCATTAAATGGAATTCTAAAAATTTGGGATTTAGGGAAAAGAGAAGCAAAACTTCATACAAGAGCAATGGCTACTTATGAAGCTATTAGCGATTTTGCCGAAATTATTGAGGCCAGATGCAACTCAGACTGTAGATATGTTTCCATTACTGTAGCAATGGCCAATCTGATGCCAAGTTCTATACTCTATGTATGGGATATTGAAAGTGATCAGATTCATGAATTTGACTTTTCTGATATGGATAATGAAGATGAATCTCCTTTGTAAATATGTAGTAACGTGTAATTATTTTGTAACATCTTTATTTTAGTAATTACTTTCTGTTCTTTTTAGAATTGCAAAATGTAAAGGCAGATTAGTGACGGCTCATTGCTGGGATAATGACGACCCAAGACTTTTAATTTGTAGAGCTCAAAGACCAGAAAGCCTTAATTCTAAATCGACTGAATTAATTGATGATAAAGTACTTACATTAATAACCGTTGTAAAATAACACAATTTACGGTTTTTCTAAAATTATTTTAAAAACATTTTCTTATAG
This sequence comes from Ormyrus pomaceus, assembly GCA_900474385.1. NCBI lineage: Eukaryota > Metazoa > Arthropoda > Insecta > Hymenoptera > Ormyridae > Ormyrus > Ormyrus pomaceus. The sequence goes on from UCOM01000228.1 coordinate 35,574, forward strand.
GATAATGTGGCAAATGTAGTTTTGGTAACAATATTTGTCACTTCAGAGCATGGTATTATTGTGCAAGATGTGCGGCCAATGAAAGACGACAATTGTCGTCTTCTCGGTGTTCAGTCACCTTTTATTGTTATTTTAGACTCAGAAAAATCTGGTGGCAATAAAACTGTACGTTTATTAATGCACGATTTTGAAGAACTTGGAACCTGTGATACAAATACAAAGCGGGCTATATTAGATTTTTGCTTTTATTTAAGTGTTGCTAATATGGACGAAGCTTTTAAGGTATTTTTGCTGATGTATGAAACATATGTTAATATTTTAATAATTTATGAAATGTATGTTAATATTTTAATCCAATAGGCTATTAAGACAATTCAGAATGAAGCTGTTTGGAAAAGTTTAGCTAAAATGTGCGTAAAAACGAAACAGCTGGATATGGCTATGTTATGTCTAGGTCATATGAAACAGGCACGAAGTGCAAGAGCTCTAAGGGAAGCTATGCAGGATGATAGTTTAAGCTTAGAGGCAAAAGTTGGAATTCTTGCTGTAGAATTAGAACTTTACGTAAATTATATTAGATTATACAATATATTATAATAAATCGTATCATTTACATTCATACATCATTATTTAATCATTTTTATAGGCTGATGCTGAGAGATTGTTTCGAGAAGCAAATAGACTAGATCTTATAGGATCTTTATTAGAAGCACGTAATAAATTTAAAGAAGCCATTGAATTGGCAAAGAATGAAAATAAAATTCGTGAAAAAACGAGCTATTATAATTACGCAAAAGCTCTTGAACTTGATGGGAAAATAAATGACGCAATTGAAATGTATACCAAAGCCGAGTGTCATAGATTTGAAGTACCTAGGATGCTTCTTGGAACACCTAGAGAGCTTCAAAATTATTTAAACAATACCGAAGATTTGTATGTTATAAAAATATTTGAAATTAAAATTTTTATTAAAATTGGTTTTATTACAGTGATAATCTGTACATTTTTTAGAGAAATTAAAAACTGGCACGCACAATACACGGAATCTACGAATGATATGGAAAATGCTTTAAAACTTTATGAGCAAGCGCAGGATACTTTATCAATGACACGATTACTATGTTTTTTCGGTCGTGAGAATGAAGCCTGTAATATTGTTAATAAAACAAAGCATGCCGCCTCAGCTTATCATTTAGCTGCTCATTATGAATCGAACAATAATGTTGGTCAAGCAGTGCACTTTTATACCATGGCAAAAGCTTACACAAATGCCATTCGGGTATGCAAGGAGAACAGTATGTTGGAAGAACTTTGGCCCTTAGCAATGATGGCTCCAAGACAAACTCAAATAGAAGTTGCTAAGTACTATGAGGAAATAGATCAGGTATCAAAATTTTTAATATTTTTAATACCGATCGTTAATAATTAAATATTATTTTGTGTCAGGTTGACAAAGGAATATTGTTGTATCACAAAGCCGGCCTTTTAAAAAAGGCTCTTGATCTCGCTTTCAAAACGCAGCAATACAATGCTTTACAATTAATAACAATGGATGTAAATGCAGATTCAGATCCAGATTTAATAGAAAAATGCGCTCAATATTTTGTTCAAAATTCACAAATTGACAAAGCTGTTGACTTATTAGCGACAGGAAAAAATTATGGCGAAGCTCTTAAACTTATTCAAGATTACGATGTCACTTTAACTGAAGACCTAGGTAGGATAACGAATTCGTTAATTATAATTAAATTAATTACAGTTACTTGCAATAAAACATTATTTTATTGATAAAAAACTTCACTTTTAGCTGAGAAGATGACATTAGATAAGACAGAAAAAGATTTAGAAAAAGAAAGAATTCGGATAGCAACATTAGATAAAATTGGAGAAATCGCACTAAATCAAGGCAATTATCATCTAGCTGCGAAAAAATTTACTCAAGCTGGAAATAAATTAAGAGCTATGAAAGCTCTGCTTAAATCGGGAGATACAGAAAAAATTTGTTTTTTTGCTCAAGTATCAAGGCAACGGGAAATTTATATTATGGCAGGAAATTATTTACAATCACTGGACTGGCAAAATCAGCCAGAAGTATTAAAGAATATAATAAATTTTTATTCAAAAGGCAAAGCAATGGATTTGCTTGCCAACTTTTACGTTGCATGTGCGCAAGTAGAAATTGATGAGTTTCAGAATTACGAAAAAGCACTGGATGCATTGAATCAAGCGCATAAGTGTTTAGCTAAAGTCACGGAACCAAAGGATCTAGATACGCATAGAAGAGCAGTGGATATTGTAAACAGCAGAATAGCGACAATTAAAAGATTTGTGGAAATTAAAAAGTATTTTTGCTTAACATATTTTAATTTTTTTTTTTTAATTAATTGATCTGAACGTATAAAAAAAATAACTTTAATTTTCCACAGGCTATTTGACAGAGGTGAAACAGAAGCAGCCATGACTCATGTCCGTTTTTTATTAGATTCTCAAGGAGCCGAATTAGAACAATCAATCCGACGAGGAGATTTGTTCGCTATGATCACGCAGCACTATGCAAACATAGGTGAACATGAAAAAGCACGAGCTACAGTGGAAGAATTAAAGCGTTTAGTACCTGGAATTAATTTAAGCTATTATTATAATGTAAATCTTCTTGAAAAGCTAGGATTTAAAGTTAATGTTAAACGGCAAGAATCGTCAGATCGAGATGATGATATTGAGGAATTATTAGGAGAATAGAAATACTCATTTTTTCGACGTTTATAAACATGTAGCGTATTATTAAATAATATGCAATGGTGCTTTTCTTAATTTTTAATATTTTAACTAAACGTTTTATGATTTATCTTTCTGTAAGGTATTTATAATATGCAAATTCCGTCCATTGACGTAATCCGTCCAATCAATAAGGAAATTAAAAAAGGAAATAAATTTATTTTAGATTAAATATCATTTTTGAACGATTTTTTTATTTCCAGAAACCTTTATCTACCGATGATTCTTGAATTTTTTATTACGTATTATACGGTATCTCGAAATTTTATACAAAATGAAGACAATAATTTACTAGAACAATGTCAAAAAAACTTATAACGACGGAATGAATTTCGCATGTTTACATATTTTGACATTTCATGGTCTCACCGTAAATGTCATTCAAATAACATGATGTATAATAAATAACAATTGTTTTTTTCTAGTCTAATACACAAAGTAACAATAAATGTAGACAGATTTCTAATTTTCTAGTGAGTTAAAGGTAAAATGCAAACAAACTGTTTTATGTGCTAAAATTAAAATTTTAAACGATTAATGGGCAATTTAATATTACAACTACTAATTAGGAAAAATGTAAATAATGTAAGTACTTTTTTCAGAAGACTATTTGAAATTAAATTTGTAAATTAAGAACAACTTTTCTTTATATTTTTCAATTAGAAAAAAAAAATAAAATAAAATAAAATAAAATATTTGCATGCAAAATACTTAATTGATTGTTGCAGTCATTGTTATAAAAACTAATATAATTCAATATTAATAAAAAGTGAACAATGCCCATCCGTCATTTTTGAACTTACAATCTAACGTAGACTTATAATCTAAACTTTACAAACTTATCTTTCACAAGTAAGATAAGTTCTACCTATCTTTTCTTAAATTTTTAAACCCTTAAATTGTCCACAATTGATAATGCTCATGATTTTTTAACTCGCACTTAGGCGAAAACGATTCTAATATGCTAACAGATGAAAAAATTAAGATTTAGAGATGGTTTTAGTATTAAGTTATTGCAAAAAATTAAGTGATTTAAAAAATTAAGAAAAATATATAGTTTTATGGATTTAACGTCAAGAAATTTCAAAATACGTTTATGCAACCTTCTCGGGTGTCGGTTTTTTACAAGGTGATTCAATTTCAGTATCATCATCTTCTGGTTTCCTTTTTTTACGCACAAGATGAGAAATGTCGCTCGCAGGCTTAATTTCCTTGACTGGTGATGAATCTACAGCTGCACTTGAAGAAGAAGAGCTCCCACTTGGACCAGCTCCGTTTGAGCAACTGCCACCTGCAACGCTGCTCTTAATACCCTCGATGAGAATTTTGCAGGCCTGCCGCTTAAAGTCTCGCATATCCGTGATCTTATCTTGAATTTCTGGAAGTAGTTCTTTTAATTCTTTGATCTCTCCTTCGATGCTGTAGAAAGGATCAGTAGATTTAGGAGCATCTGTCATTTCCTGCAGTTCCTTAATGCGTGTTTCAAGAAGACTTGTAGCTTCATTAAATTGTTCAATGCTGTCGTCAAAATCATTGCCAAGAGAGTAGGCTAATCCTATAGTGTAAATAAATGTAGTAAAATTTTATTATTTTTCTAATTATGAATACATGCATTTGAAAAATAAATTAGTTAATTCAATTTAATATACCCAATTGATAATGTGTTTCTGCCATGCTTCTTGCATCAGCTGGTTCAATTTTACGCAGTAAGTCTAAACAAGCGTTTAGATCTGTGAGGGCACCTTGTTGATTTCCACTCTCCATAGCTACTTCACCTAGCAATCTATGAGTTTCTGCTAGAAGTTTCCAGCCAGCTTCTCCACGTTTGAGCAGAATCAACTTTGAGAGTTCCAAAATTTCCCAGGCAAGCTAATATAAAAAAAAAATCATTTTAAAATCAAATTTAAAACATTACGTTAAAGTTATATATGCTAATTTGATACCTGCAAATTGCTGCTTGAATCATCATCATCTTCATTGTCTAAATCTTCTCCATCATCATCATCTTCGTGAGCATCTCCATTCTGTTTAGATGTGGAAGCATCACCATTCATCATTTTAGAATTACCAGCTGGTTCTTCTTTAGTAGTTGAAGAACTAGAAGCAGGAGATTCTTTCTTGGATGTTCCATTCTCTTCTTGCTTGCTTTCAGCTAATTTTTCTTCCTTTGCTTTAGTAGACTTTGCTTCAGTAGACTTTTCTTCTTCGCCATTTTCTTCCTTATTTTTTCTATTAATAATATCAAAGTACAACATTAAAAGAAATGAAATACACAAAATATAAATATAACAAATATTAGTTCTAAATTTGTTATTTAAATCTTTTGTAATGAGATACATCATTGAATTTCGAAATTAGTGTATTAAGACAATAATCCATTACTCAGCAGTTTCTTCCTCTTCTTCACCTTCGCCCTCTTCCTCGTCACCGTCAGCCTCCTCGGCATCTTCCTCAACCTCATCAGTACCTGGCACACCGGTGCCAAGTACTCCCGACTCCTCGCGTGAGAGGAAGAGAAGAGCCCTGCCGTAGTGCAAGTAGGGTTCGCCAAGTTCGTCTGCTGTTTCGCCGAATTTTTCGGCTAGCATTCGACAACCCTCCGCCAGAGCTGTCACAGCCATGCTGTAGTCGCGCACCAGGAGGTGACGCTTACCTTGCGAGATAGCGGTTGCTGGGTCCTCAAAAGTTACTGTATCCACTGCGTCTGCCATCTGTCATAAAAATTTTTTTTATTTTTAATTTATTTCGTACACTTTAATATTTTGTTTTATTGGCTATGAATTCTAGATAAAAATCAATGTTAAAACAGAAATTATATTAAAATTACATCTCTTTTAAAATATTACTAATTTTTAAAAATAAGTAAATTAAAATAAAAAAATGTTACTTCGATACTGAAAATTCTATTATATTCCGTTAATACTTCCTATGTAAACAAACCTAACCTTCATTCCTTGTATACTTTATTCTCTAACTTTAACTCTATCATCTCCTATGTCTCCTAACGTATAATATAGGTATGTATTCACATGCATGTGTATATCGATGTACCTCTCTCTATTGCACTCATGTTACTTGCACAAATCGCGCCTTTTTCGACGCTATTCAACTATTCAATGAAAAAGCTACTTTAATCATATTAATTTATTTTACTTATATTCTGTTTTTGTGAATAAAGCACATAAATTATAATATAGGTTAAATGAAAATCTATGTATTTTGTTAATAAAAAGAAAGACAGTATGTTGAAAGCCATGAACGGCTTCTACAACTTTCTCTTCTAAGAATTTCTCAGAAGTACTTAATGTTTCCAAAACAAGTTTCTTTGTTTATGCAACAATCGTATGGTTAATAATAAATAATAATAAAGAAAAAAGAAACCTTACAATTGTGAAAAACGCGTATCGCACTTTCCTAACCTATACTTGACAAGTCCTACCTTGGAAAAATCAATATATCATAAAAACAATCTTCAATATCCAGATAATTAATTTTTTTAGATGAAAAAGTTGACAATAGAAGCAAATTTTGAGGTAATCCTATGATGTTAAAATAAGAAAACGACTTTTACACTGCCGAGGTCAAAGACCGAAAGAAAGGAAAGATTAAAAATCTGCTCGTACCTTCGTCTTCTTTGCAGCTCGTTGCAGCTGTTGCGCGAATAATTCTTATTTTTACGAAAAGCAGCCTCTGCGCGAATACAGGATACTTACCGCTCGTCTCGATTGGTTCTAAAATATCCGTTAAAAACACGGGAAAGGGAAGAGAGAGAGACGCGCGCGCGAACGTATGTGGGTACTGTAGCAAGAATGGACGAAGCTTCCGTAACTAACCGGCACGGCGAAACCTTCTGAACGTGTGTGCAAAATATGTGCGATTTGGAACGACAGATGCGCGCGCACCTTGGCGGGAAAATCTGCACGACAATGGCGCGAAGTTTCGAATCTTTTTTTTTTTTTTTTACTGACCACGTGTCTTTCTCAATTTGCTTCACAGCCGATGAATATAATTAAATTAATGATAAATTTATTTGCATATATGTTAAGTGAAGGCTGTCAGTATGAATGTTATCAATTAAATACTTACGTATGCAACTGATGAGAGTACATTAAAAAACACGTTATGAACAAAATTTATTAAATAATATTTCTTACCTAAAAATATTTTAGTCGATTTTAAAATGAAAAATTCATGTGGAAAAAATTCGTTGCTTTCAAATCAATTTAAGAGCGTCCATTATATAATTTTTTCGTCTTTACAATCAATAAAAATAACTACTTTAGATATTGCTTAATTAACACTTAATTGATCCATTTTTTATTATAACGTATAAAGATTAACAATAAAAAAGTCGAACGTATTATTAGTATTTTTACTCTTTGGAAATTTAACTGAATATATTCAAGAATAGAGACAAATAAAATTGATTAAAATAAAGTATATAAAAACACAAATTTTTATGAATAGTGAATTATTCTTTTCGTAAAAAATTAAAGAAAACTAATCAGCTTAAGTTATCAAAAAGACGCTAATTAAAAACTTTAAATGTTTTACAAAAAATAATTGCAACATATTATCAATTAGGTTTAAATCTCGAAATTATAAGGTCTCTAATTTTCAACAAGAATTTTTTCTCCCCAAAAAAAAAAAAGCGAAGCGCGGAGGCTCGAAAAAGCTAAAGCTCGTCTCATCCTTAACGAACTATTTAACGAAGCAGAAAACAGGAAAGGATGAAAAAGTCACTCTGGGGATAGAGGTTTTCCCTCGGCGTTGAAAGTGGCCCATTCCCGGCGATAAATTTCATTAGAGGCGCTTAATCTCCCTCGAGCTGCTGGGATATAATACCGGGAGTTAAAAGGAAAAGAGCGAAGGGGATTCCTTCTATTTTCGACGCGCGATGGAAAATCCTGATTACGCTTTTAGTGTATCGATCGAGGACTGCTCCAGCTGCTTTGGAATTAGCATTCAAAAAAAAAAACGTCGCTTCGAGAACGACATATTTTACTCCTACCAAATCTCTTTCCCAGAGTCCTTACAAAACACTCCCGAGCATCGAAGCATCGACTGTTCTCTCCCAGGAAGGTGTATTGCGCAATTCCACGAAAGAGAGTGTAGATTTCGGGTGGGAAGGCAGGGAGAGAGAGAGAGAGAGAGAGAGAGGCGCGCAGGATTAAGGTATCAGTAGAGGGACAGCGAAAAGCGCGACGCGACGGCGTCGACGAATCGGGGAGGGTAGTATAGTTCGGCGCCCCCTTTCGCATCGAGGGCGCGGACGGAGGGGTATGGTAGGTATGTATGTAGGGGCTGAATCGTCGGCGCGCGGCCAGTGCACGTTCCTCGCTCGGCCGGAGCGGACGCCCGAGATAGAGTGAGAGAGAGAGAGAGAGAGAGTTCCCCTCGCCTTCGTCCACATCTCCCTCTCCGAGATACCTCCGTCCCCGAAAATCATCGTCCCCGCGAGGCGGCCGCTTCTCTCCTCTCCTCGCAGCTCCGCCGCGGAGTCGCGCCTGGAAAAGGGACGGCGACGGGGGAGGGAGGCCCGGAGTCCTGAAGATCCGCTGGTTCGGGGTCAGGGGGCCCAGGAGGCCCAGCGGCGGCGTCGGCGGCGGCAGCTGGACGCCCGGGGGGAGGCAGCTGCTGCTCATGGAGCCCTCCAGGCTGCCCAGGAGCCCGGCGCCCAGACTCGTCTTCCTCTTTGCCACCCTCACCCTCACTTGCGCTGGTACGTGCCTCTTTGCCCTCTCAGCGAAGCAAGAGCTTTCGTATACCTCTTGGCGTTATTCGCTTTTTTTAGTATAAAGCTGACGCTTTACGAAAATAATTGACCCGACCTCTGCAATTAGCGCTAACGAACGGTAACTTTTAGCGCCGAAACTTCAGTTTATTTATAAAGCGTGCAATTAGATTTTTACTGAACGCGGAACGTTTTTTCGGGGAGTTGACGAAAAAATAAGTATCGTTGTAGACGATAGATTTTTTTTTGTATTATAATTCATGTATAATTCATATATAAGTAATGATTAAATTAGATTCTTCTAGCTGTTTGGTTAATGCGAAATTTGTGCAAATTTCTCGCGCTACTCGCTTCAATAAGCGCAATTTATCTTACGAGTAAAATATAGCATTTCTTCTCGTAATTCACGTTGCGCTTACAGCCCCCGTGTAATTAATGTACAATTTAAATGCTTTAGTGCCGAGTTTATAGTTCTTTTAGAGTCTAATTTTGAATTAGCAATTAAATGAATAAACATTAGCCTGAAGCGAGTACGTGAAATGGCTGACTTATCGTAGGTTTTAACTACTCGGCACTCGGAGTATCTTAACCGGCTTTAGGGTCTCAGTGTAAAGATAATAATAATGAAGCATCTAAGTCGGCTATCTAAAGTCTGTACACCCCGCGCAGTTTTTTTTTTTACATAAGCCCGACATTTAGTTCGAACAGACGGCACTCGTGCAATTCGTTACTTGGGAAAACAACCATCCAGCATAATATAGAAAAACTCGGTGAAATTTTTCAGCGACGGGCCTGTTGTGCGCGGCCATAATGTCGGACCACTGGGAAGAGGTGTACTGGGACAAGGAGGCACTGAAGAAGGCTGACGTGAATCCGAACTGGTACCTGGACGGCAAGGTGGGCAGGCTCGAGGCCCTCGCCAATCGGCAGCACGGCCCAGCCGGCCACCACGTCGTCGGCAACTCCAGGGCCCGGCAGAACCCCGCTTTCCTCGTGCCGATGCACGGTGGCATTTGGACGTTGTGCGTCTCCCTCTCAGGTCCGTTGTTTTCCAGCTTTTATTCTTAGGAGAGTACAGAGAGTTGAAAGGGAGGGCGGGGCGACACTTGGCGGGGAAAGCCTTTTAGCCGCCGCGATCTCTCGAGGCGGCCCGTATTTTTCGAAATTCCGCTGTTTCCCGAGCTGAGAAAAGAGCGGAGCTTACTTTTCTTCTCGCCGAGCTAAGATCGCGCTCGAGCGCCGAGCTCTCGCTCCTGCTTTTATGTGCGTCGCATTCGTTTGTTTGGGGATCTCTCCGACACTTCGGGAGCAAGAAATATTCCTCACCGCGGACTATATTGCGTTTCAGTTTCGATTTAGTCCTCCGTGCACCTGTTTCTTACTTTCGTTTTATCGCGCCGAGCCAAGTTTATTCTTTTTCGAAAGCAATATATCTCTTGTTATTGATTTTTTTGTATTTTCGTCTTTTTGATTAAATCAATACCAACGTCTTTGGAACGGAGAAAATCGGGGCACGGACTGTTTTTTTTTGTCGTGTTTTCACTTTGCTCCGAAAAGCAGAAATGGAATTATGAAACTGTTATAATATAGCGGAGAAGATAAAACAGCAGCTAACAAAATAAAAAAGACTCGAAAAAAGAAACAAGCACAGCCAATAAAAGCGCTCGGGCGGAAAACTCGGAGTCCTCGCGGAGCGGAAAATTCCTAATTCGTCGAGAGAGAGAAGGAGAGAGATGTTTGCCACCGGAAATTGGAGATCCACCGAGCATTTGAACTTCGTTCCGAGCGATCGTCATTAGTATTTAGTTTAAGGGATGCAAGGAACCCGAGAAAAGTAGGTCGAGTGCGGATGTGCCGTTTCTTTGCAAGTGCTTCGGATGCGATTTCGTTCGTTACGAGATTTTCCAGATGCGATTCTTTTTTCAGTCGCGAGAAACACAAATCGCCATTGTAATTCTGCAACCGCGTTTATTAATGAGGCCACTCGTTGTGTATTAAGTTCGAAAACTAAAGAGAATCATTTTTTTTTTTTTTTTTTTTTTTTTTAAATAAAAATATGCCAACAGATTTAAAATTTTAAAACTTAGCGTTCCAGCTTTTTATTAATCTCGTTGAAAACTGTTCTTTCATATTCATATTTTACAACTTTTCATTTTTTTTTTTTTTTAATCAAAATCTCAATTGGTAATATATTCTACACAGTCATCGATATTCGTTGAAATATCGTAATTCAAATATTAGCATAAAATAGAAGCATAAAATGATTGAAAATTAATAACCCTTCTAGAATATTTCATTATGATTAATGAATATATATCAGGAATATGCCAACATATAACATGCATAATATATTTCTACCCCGAGTCCAAAGCGCGATTTATTTTCCGCTCACGATTCACTTCGATTTCCAAAGCAAAATGCCACCCTCGTCCGTCGTCCTTCACTTCTTTCTTGAGGCGCATAAAGAAAGAAAAAGGGGAGAAAAAACATCAGACGAGAAATAGACAGAGAGGAGAACTATATACATCGACATGAGTAAGAAACGTGAGCGGGTTCTTTTACGAGTTTCCATTAAAAGTGCAAAAGCTTCCTTTGCTGCCTGCAAAGAGTAATCAGGATTTATAGAAATTTTAATTGCTCGGTTCTGTTAATTTGCACGCTTTACCATCGCTAAGTGCACCTTTATATGTTTTTAAACGTGGCAGTCGGTATGAATATAATTACGCGGAGAAAATGTGATGAAAAATTTCAAAGGTGTATCATTTTCACATCTAGATATGGAAAAGTATTTTTAATTTCGTAATTACTCACCATTTATTATGTTTGAAAGATATACGTTTTCATTGCTCTTTTTATAATTATATACCGTAAATGTATATAAAAGTGAAAATACACTGTACAATTGTTCATTTTTTCAATGCTTCATGTTTTTCCCTTAATTCACAAAAAAAAACTTAATAAACGTTCCAATTTTAACCTTTTCGAGTAATTAAATTTCAAAGAAATGGTTCGAAGGAATTGTTGAACTGCACTGAAATGACAAAGCTGACAATGTAATGAAAGGGGGAACTTCAGCGTGTCAGATGAAGTTAGACAGAAATTGGGCCAAGTATCCAGGGCTGGATTTCGCGACCTACTTTATATATTATAATTCCGATCGAGTCGCTAATGAATGGATCTGTCGTTACCTTTTCAAAGAGCTGAACAGTTTTTGGTATAAGCGAGCTTTTAGGAAATTCACTCGGCATACTTGAGTTCTCTGAAAACTTTGGTTTATGGCCCATTTTAATAAAAAGGGACTGTTCAAATATTTGTACTTTTCACAATCTTAAAGAAAATCAATTCAAGAAACGCTTTTTACCGGATCATCATTTTTTTCGCTCTTTATTTAGCTCTTCTCAGAGATTCAAGTGAATCGAAAAAGATTGAACGCCGTATAGGCGGGAGGTTCCTTTCTTGTTTTCCATTTTGGTCTGCTCCTTCCCAAGGGTGTTCGTTTGATTTTTGTTCACCTTTTTTCCGCCCGACGGGAATTCATGCCGCAATTGAGTCTCGGTGCTAAAATTTTTTTTACTCCTCCGAGCCCTAAAACTTTTGCAATATCAATCTTTCCGCTAGACACGTACACACACGCGCGCGCGCGCGCGCGATAAAAAAAAAGGTCGCCGAGAGAGTTTGTACCGCGCAGATTTACGACAACGCGTTAAGTTTTCTTGTGGAAAACTTGTCTCTCGAGCGGGAGCTAAATTCAAAGGAAATTTTTAGTGAACTTGCCGGCGCGCGGTTCTTCATTGTTCGAAGGGATTGGCTCTGCAGTCGTTGGGAAATCGATAAAATTCAAAATCAGTTTTTCTATTGAAATTTTTTTCTCTATTTTTATGCAAAATCCAGTTTTTAAACCTAAAATAAAGGGATGAAACGAAATGCGAAGTCAACTGAAAAAGTGCTTTTACTTCCTACTAAAAAAAATGAACAGTTCCAGTTTACCTGCGCTTACTTTTTAAAATCTATGCTATAGTGGGGATTCTGACGAATCCCATTTTATATTTCAATTCTACGTTATACTCTCAATAATAAATGCATAACTTTTCAAACTTCCTGTGAAAAAACCGTAACAAGCGCGCATGAACTCGAACGAATTACGTACATATAAAAGCAGTCCGAGAATTTTACGACGCGGTCTGACTACCTTCGGTATGAATCTACTTAACATTCTTACGATCCTTTGAATCTTTTTAAGTTCCCATTCTGTTGGAAAGGGTAATGTAAATACCAACTCGTACATGTTACAGTAAATTATAGCACAAATAAAAATGTACATACATATAGGTGCCCGTACATTTGTGTTCCGACGACGAGAAAGCAATCCCGCTCTTCCACCCAGTAATCTGTAAAATATGCGCACAACTGTATTTTCCCGCGGGGCTATAGACATTAATCAGAGCAATTGCAGTAGCGCATACAAGAGATAACGAACGTCGGGGGCATCCGAAAAAATCTCCGTCTCCGTACAACAAAACTGGGCTAGAAAATCGTTGCGGAGTAACCTCAGACGTCAACTCCAGCGACGGCTCTAAAAATACGCCGATTAACGCGGCAACAATAGCCAGCGTGGCAGAGAAAGCGAAGACGAGCGAGCGCAATAATCGAAGTTGCATCTGGCAAACGGCGGAAGCGGAGAGCGATGTATATGTAGAAAAGCGAGCTAAATACTGCACACGTACACGCGGAGAAGAGTAATTGGGATGGCTAATAATAAATGCGAGCGGCTGTGTGTGGATGTGTGCGGGACTAGACGAGACTCGGGATAGGATGACGATATAGGGAAAAGATCGATACGCGCTGCCGCCGCCGTCGCGGCCGGGAGTTCACTGGGTCTAGGTTACATCCGATATTCGCGCGAGCGCGTGTCCCCCCCCTCCCCCTTCTGTGTTGGCGCGGCCTTTTATCGGGAAGACACGGCACACGTCCCCGCGAAATCCTGTCGCGCGTCCCGCTTCGTTAATGCACAATCAACCGACGCGACGCGACGCTGATGCCATTATGTCTCATTCTCCCAATACACGTCGGGGACTCTGATTTATCGCCGCGGCTGACGCTGACGCGCTCAAAGGATGATATGTTCGATTTGAAATACATTCGGTCGATCGGCGCGGGGTGTAAAAAAATGTGAGAGCAGGATCGCGTTAATCGGAGCCGGGGGACTGGAGGCGGCGCGTATATAATTCATCCAGATTCGCGCGACGCGTGCACACCGGGGACGGTCTCTCTCTCTCTCTCTCGGCGATCGATTTTTTCGTCGTATCGGAGAGGTTTCCAACGATTTCCTGAGCCCGCGCCAGACACGGATGCACTCCGCCGGCGGGTTTTCGCATTGATTTTCTCCTCGCTCTCTCTCTCTCTCGCTGTACGTATATACCTTTTTCCGCGTTAAACGGTGGCAAATAGCTCGCGCGGCTCGTAATTGCGGAAGGGGAGTTACGTAATGAGGGTTGCAACTCGCCTCCTCGCTAATCGCCTCTTGCGGGGGCTCTTCGCGCGCACGTCGATACTATTGACGTTCTCATCCGCTTTTCGGCTGCTATTGTGTGAAACGCCGCTATTTGCCGACTTTGACGATCGCCGCCAGAGAGCTGATTTTCGGCGATTGAGCGCGCTCTCTGGCTTCTGTAGAAGTTGAGCGTGAATGCCGAGAGTCGGGTGTAGGAAAGAGAGAGAGAGAGGGCCACTTTAGCGGCACTTGGAGCTCGAGTGGAGAGGTCGATATCCGCTTTGATCGGCGTCGTTAAACGTCCGATATCCAATAATTCCTTTTTTTCCCCCCCTCGCAGACGAGGAGATCCAGCTGCTGGCGCAACTCGGCTTCCCGCAGGAACGGTGCATCAATTATCTGACGCCTGACGAAGCCCACGAGGAGATGCGCGCCGCCTGGCAGAATCGTAAGCGTCCAAGTGTCTCTTTTGACCCTTTAATTGATTTATTGCCCTTTTAAAAACCGGCATTTTCCAGGAATGCAAAATCTGAGTATATCTTGCTCCCTGGTCTGCCTGATCATCCTCGGCTGTGCCGTCTTCGTCGGATTCTTCGGGCTCTGCAGACACCAGATATCAGCCGTTCTCGTGACTGGCGTCATGTACTTGCTGGCAGGTAAAGACAAAACCCACGCGACGCGCCGCGGCGACGTATACGCGCGTTCGACCCAATTCCTTGCCTCTTTCGTGTTCCAGCGACTTTCGCCCTGTTCACCCTGACGATAATCCACTGCAAGCGCTCGCAGGACCGGGCCACGGCGCGACTGATCGTCGACGGGCCGGAGGACGGGGTGGTGGGCGGTCCCGTCGATCGGAGCATCCTCAAGGCTCGCCGCTTCGAGAACTCCTGGAGCATGGACTTCGGCTGGGGCGGCGTCACCCTGTCCGCCCTCTCGTCCGTCGCCTGGATCCTCCTCAGCAAGATCATGCGCTTCAGCCCGATCTCGGCGATGATCGCGTAGCAGCGCGAGGCCTTCGAGGTTTAAGCTGTCCCGTTTCAGCTGGACAACTTGTTACGCCGCACCGAATCTGCCTGTCGCGACCTCCGTTTTTTTTTCTTTTTCCTCTTTCCCCTTCGTTACTTTTCTTTGTTGTTTTTTTTTTTTTTTGTTTTTATTCGACTGAAGACTTGGAAACTGGACGAGCACCAGCCGGTGATATACTGTGGAAATTGCACGCAGAAAGTTCAACAAAATTTGCACGCTCTCTCGGGGAAAAAAGGCATTTTCAGACAATCAATATACTGTAAATCGAACTGGTTTTAATACAGATTTTTATATAAAAAATTTCAATTGTTTGCTTTTTCTTTACGTCAAAGATCAAGTTTCCAAGCATCGGAGAGGCGAGGGGCTACGCCGCAATATATATATACATAGCTACAACGTTTTGCCGCTTAAAAAAAAAGGTACGACGGGCGATCGGGAGAATAACCTCGAAGGCGCAGATCGCTACATTTTCGTGCAATTTATTTTTTCATAGCAGAGAGAGAGGGGGATTGTAATTTTTTTAAACATTTAGTTTACCGCATAGTGAATTTTGTGCTGCGATGTCCCCGCGTGGGGCAGTTGTCAAGGAATTTTTGCTACGCGCATTAAATATATACATATAAATATATAAATATATACATATATACATTATTACGATGTTACGCAAGCGAAATTTATAATTTTGCATTTTTGTAATGAAGGAAATGCGCACACGATCTCGTCGCGAGATCTTTACTCTTAGAAATGGAGAAACGAACGGACGGTGTTGAGACAAATAAAAGAAATGGAAAGTGGTCAATTCATACTAAATTTTCGAAAAAAAACAAGTTTAGGAATTATGGAATTGTCTGAATTTTTTATTAGACGTAGAGCGTTTTTGTTGTTTGCTGAAACTACGCCATTCATAATACTAGAAAGTTCAATCTGCAAAGTTACTGAAACATAACGAAAAAATCTGCGAAAGACTTTTCAATCGCTTCGACAGTTTACTTTTTAAACTTGTGTACGGCAGATTATCTTAATACACGTTGCAAAAGTTAATCTTCGATGTAATTCCGATAGAATAGGAGCTTATCCAAAAAAAAAAGTTAACGCAAACTTTACCGCGGGAGATCAGGATGTTCGCGCACATTTTTAATGTTTAACCGCGCGACATTCCGTACGCAGAATATGTCCGTGTAGAATGCTTTTGCAGCGCACGTTAGACTTATATGTACTAGAAACTGGAAACTTTAGTTTCTAAATAAGCAATATACACCTTCCAATAGATGAACATAATCAAGTGAGACCTCAGCTTTATAAGCGAATTGCACAATAAAATCTTTAGAGAGTTTAAAGAAAAGAGCAAGATCCTGAAGAGGGTAATTACAATGATGTATATAGCATTTCTATATATGACATAACTTTTTTTTTTTTTCATTCGCACTGATACAACATCGTGCGTTTTTTATATAAGCTTTCGCGATATTTTAATTCAAAAAAGCATTTATAACACGTATATATACGTATATGTGCGATCTTTTATGCGTATAAAAGCAGATGGTAATGAGAAAGGAGAAAAGAAAAAATTAAAACACGCACTTTAACATACGACACAATACCGTAACAGCGCCTTATCGCAAGAACCAGCTTTTTGCTATGGACTATTTCGTAAGTTATTATTATATGTATATAAATAAAAAATGTAAATAAAGTGACGTACGTATATAAACCTTTTAACGGCAATAATTCATTTTTTATTCTTTCCTTTTTGTACTGCAATGGACCCAATGTTCCTTGAATCTTCTTACATATACAAATAGAATATAGTTCATCATCTAATTTATATATTGATGATTTACACTTAAAAAATACAGATGTTAACAGGTACTACGTTAGAAATATGAAAAAATGAAAAAATGATACTATGGTCTAGAAATTTTTCTTCTGCAAACTAACATCTTCTAAAACCTTCAAATTCTATGTTCAATATATATGATAACGCGTTGATACTAAAATTTATAGCAAGCATGCAGCAATAAGAGTATTTTTTGTATTACTCAGTCACATTAATAATCGATTAAGTGGATTTTTTTAATTTTTAACAAAATATGCATGCGTTCGCTAAATTTTGAACATTTTAAATCAATAAAGATGGTAACTTTGATAAAATTGTATTTAGAGGAAAAAAAATCTCTTCAACATATCAATACACGGAAGGAATTGTCTACAGTATTAGGGAACCATTTATAAAAAGCCGCGTAAACATTTTACTTATCCTTTTTTTGTATGATTATTATTCCAAAAGTTAAAAATGGAATATTTGATACAAAAAACTGCGGATAAGGATGACTTCGCCTTTTATAGGCACTTTATTTCAGTAGTTTTTTCATCTAGTACGAAATCGATCAATATGAAATAGAAAAACTCGTTTAAAATATTTTACACAAACAAGTCACAAAAAACTATCAAATTAAAAATAGTAACAAAAAAAGTGTAATGATGAGATTTAATTTTTTATTCGAAATTTTAAATAATTAAAAAGGAAAATGGAAATCAAGGTTAATAATTCATTAAAAACTTGTAACAAATAAATAAGAAAAGTTGAAAGTATGTTACAATTTAAAATTTGTTCATTTTGATTGTAAGTGATAAGTATTTGACAAACATTTTAATAAATTTAAAAAATATATTTTGCAATGTTTTTCAAAAAGCAAGTCTAATAATCAAAAGAATGTTGTATTTTATACATTATTGTTTATACGATATATTATATTCCAAATATACATGTATTAAAATATAATGGTTGTTCACAATTCATCCAAAATGTTGAAATATTTTCGTTTCATCATAAATAATAGTCTGAAATGATGGATCTGCAATTTTATGTATTACTTTATCTTTTAGACTTTGAGCCGCACAAGAACTGCGCATGTAATATTATATATACACAGTAATGTTATCCAAAAAAGCAATTAAAAAAGCAGACTCATTTAAATTTATGCTCGTTCATGTGCAAAACCAAACTACTTAGTTAAAATAATTTGTTTTATATTTCTCACTCTGATATTACTTCAAACTGCAAAGAACCTTTAATTACTAAAAAAAAATATTGCATTATATAATTATGTCGATTTAAAGTAAATAGAAAATCAGTGCTTAAAAAAATAACTGTTTATTTACAATAAATCGAAATTTCTTTAGATTTAGAAAACAATAAGTTTATTCATACAAAAATATTTTAATTAAAATCGAAATAATTACATTTATACAATTAAGTAATTGAAGGTTCTGATTGAAGATTTTCATTATCATTATCACTAAAAATATCTCGTAAGACAGATTCGCACGCAATACATTTATGACGTATATAATAGTTTTAAGAAAATAATTTGTAAGCTATAACTTACAATGCAATTATTCAAAAATTTTATTTACAAATGGAGATAGTTTTTTTTTTAACCATTCCTTGGAGGAAGTATTTAAAAAAACTATATCCACTTTATTATTAATGCACCTATTTATGATTACAAGCGATAAACTTAAAGGTATAAAGCTTTTTTTTCATAAACGTGAAAATTTTATTCTAAAAGAAAAATTATTATTAAAATATTTTATAAATTTTAAAAACTAAAGGCAAGCGCAAGAATAAATGACCTCAAGGTATTATTTTATTATTTAATACCAATAAAAAAGTATTTTTGAATTTTGAATTCTTTAATAAGTTAAATAAATTTTATGAAAAATATAACTTCATCCTCTAGTTTTCTTTAAATTTATAATAAAACTTAAATCAATTTCTTTTATATATTGTTTGAAGATCACAGGTATGACTAGTTAATAAACATAAGTATACATTATTTGATTTTGCATCTTACGTTTCTTTGACAAGCGAAAATAATATTTTTTACTTTATGTTCACCCAGTCATAAGTATAAAATTTCGATTTAATACAAAAATTTAGTTCATTGCTTGAATAAAAGATACTTAATCAGGGAGTGAACTCGATGAAAAAGAAATACATAGGAATCAATGAAAATTAATCAATTAAAATTTTGTTACGATAGTGTTAAAATGGCTAATTAAAAGTTTTACTTAAGATTTAAGATTTTCAATATTTTAAATTATTTTATTCTATCAAAAATGATTTATAATTAATTATTTTATTTGTCAAATTTATTTCTCTGAAAATTCCAAATTTTCATACAACGTTAGAACTATTAATCAGTAGTTTAAATTTATCACAGTAAAATCAATAGTTTTTCCTTTTAAAATCGTTGAATAAAAATGCAAAATTTTTTAAAGGATATTTTTACAAATATTAATTATGTAGGAAGATTTTGCCTAATTTCATAGATAGACAAAAATAATCTAAATTTACAACATATTCTAATATACTCGTAGTAAATTTTAACAAATGTTTATTAATTCTGTATGTAAGATAAAATTTGTGCGTAAGTTCGTAGAAAAAGATAATATTAATATAGTACATAAATGAAACTTTTTTTTATTTTACATAGTTTATATATTATAAAAATATCAGTACAAGCTAATTAAACTTATTATTTTTTAATACGTATAGCAATATGGACATCGCGCCTAATGTTATTATACAAACTCTTCAAGTTCTCAACCTTTTTTTCCGTTTTTTAACATCTCCGATACATCCTTGACAAAACTGAGAGGTAAATTTTATATTTTAAACGTGAAATTTACGCAATTTCTTCTTTTAATGGTTCATATTTGCCTTGAAGGTATTAAAATAGAAATAATGAAAACGAAAATTAAACTTTCTGATTCCGCCCTATTCAAATTTTAAATGTATTTAGTTAATATCTGGTAAATTCGTATTTACTGAAGTATTTATCTTGCTAATTGATCTCTTTAATAACCTCACCCTAATATTTATTAAACAACCTATGTTAATAAAAATATGAGTATTATTTACAATGAAAAATGTAAAATTAACGTAGTATTTAAGTTTATTATATTACGAAAAAGTCTTTTCATATAATATATACATTTTTTCTATTGTAATGAAAAGTTTTTAAGTAGGTTTCGTTGTAAACTGAATAATGTATTAATATTTTTAACGAATTATTATTAGTATGAGAACAACATTTTGAGCTTCAGAACTCAAACATCAGTCGGTTAATTTTTGGTACAACATACTTTCACTTGTAGATTTATTAATATCACGAATTCACTCCCTTCCAGCGATTTAGTAGAAACTCTTATAAAACAGATTTTATGTACTAAATCTGTGATTGTATTGTGTGTTGAATTAAATTAGTATTATTTCTAAAATTTTTAATATGTTTACAATTTAAATGTATTTATAAAAATTAATAAATACTGTCATGTTAAAAGATTAAATTCATTATTAGCTGTAACATTTTTTTTCCTAATAAACATTTTTGGCAAAGCTTTCTACTTAATCTATTAAATTAGCAACATTCAAACGTCAATCATGATTCAGTAAATATTAATTTTTATAATTACAGTAATTAATTTTTTTATGTTAAATTTTCGTACTTGTAAAAAAGAATGAAACCAAACTTTAAAAAAATGCGCTTATAGATTGATTTTTCGAGATTATTTCACATTGCCTTAAATTTAGTAAACTAAATGTATTTGCTAAATTTCGATTTATTAAAGATGAATAATATTTACTTAAAAAATTCCTTTTTGAAGAAAGTTTTGAGAATTTTACAGCATTCTTCTAAAAATTTGAAAAATTCATTAATACAAAATTGTTTAATTTTGAAATTGAACAAAGTTTAGCACATGAATGCTTAGTAAGTGTTAAAGTTGTACTTTGATTGTTTGATCAATATTTTTACAGAAGCCTATACAAATATTACTTTCTATAATATCCATTTACAATTACATCTTTTTTTCACAGTTCCATATTAATTTTTATAATATTTTCTGCTGCAAATTAAAGAACTTTTGTCAATTGTCATTTAACTATAAGGAAGCCTTGGACGTTAATAATAAACTTCTCAAAATTCTGTCGAAATTGAAGCACATCTGCACGTACACCGTTAAAAGATATCTGATCACAGAGTTTTTGAAAAGCCTCTGTTAACCTTTGTATCGTTACAGGATCCGACTGATCAGCAATGAGTCTCTGTACAAGCTGCTCATACTGTTCGTGGTAACAGCATATCAAAGAATATATAGGTGCAGTTGTTTGCGATATTAAATCTACGTTGATTTGATGATTTATAATGAGATTCATCAAGACCTATAACAGTGGAAATAGCATTAAACTACTTTTCTAATGAAATTTTTAAATATTTTAAATACGTACATTTAAGAAAGGAGCCATCAGATGAGTTTTTGGTTCACCTTTTTTAATTTGATTGTAAGTGTGTGTAGCTACTGCTTGAATAATATCACAACAATGAAGTGTGACTTCGTCTCCAAACGAAAATAAACCTAACTCTATTGATATTAATAATTGCTGCAACAATGGCGGAGGTAAGGTGCCAACTTTTTCTGGGTACATTTCACAAAGAAATGTTAACATTTTAAAATACCTAAAATATAGAATTCATACAATTTAAAAAAAATAACGTTTTTAATTATTGAAAAGACTATTTGTCACACATCTGAGTTGCAGAACTTACTGTAAACATAGAGACGGAAATTTGAGTAAATCTATTGTCATCATAGGCATAACAATATTAAGTCCGTAAAGGAAGATATGAATATAACTAACAGCGTGATCTTGATTATTTTCGTTACCTGGTGGTTCATTTGAATCTAAGTGCAGAAAGCTACTCAAAAAATTTGTCAGGAGTTGCATAAGTATCAATAGCTCTTGAAAAGTATCTTCTTCTGCTGTCGCATCAGTAGTTAGTCGGTTTTTATTGCACTTTGCATACTCCTATACAATGAAAATAAAAAGATAGTATTTAATATTTTATAAAATAATATTGTTTTTTATATAAAAGGATTTTTATTTACCTCCATCATTTGCAGACTTATTTGAAAGAAGTTGCGAACGTCTTTAAGGAAACATATCATGTCATTGGAACACTCATAGAAAAGCTCAAGTATGAGCTGCACAATCTGCTGATAATTATGATATAATGCTAATAGACGTGGTAAATCTGATAGTACTGGACATATATATTGCCAAATTAAGGACACCGTATCGCTAAGATATCCTTGAGAAACTCCTAAAAAATATTAAATGATTTTTTAATATCATTTAATATTTTTCTCTAATTTTCTTAAATAAAAATCGTTATTAGCTGAAGGTAGGAGAATCAATTCATTTCATTATAAAGTTAAAAAATTTGTAATCAATGATTAATACCAATCAAAGACTCGAGAATATCAATAATCTGATTGCGTATTTCTTCCTGATGATAATTATTTGGAAAATCAGGGTGACAAACAATCTCTTTAAAACGGCTTTGTAGAGGCTGAATTATCTGATTATAATATTGCTGTCGTTCATTTTCAGTTATACAGTTACCGACTTTAACTATAGCTTTCATTAAACCACGCTTAGCAGCTTGTGGAAGATCTCGACTTTTTGTCGCTAATTCAACAAGATTGCCAAAGTGTTCTGATTTCAATACGATTGAAGCTCTGTAAAAGAAATTAATTCATGCTAATTAACGTATACAGATTTAATTTACGCACTTCAATTTTTTTAATATTTTAAAATATTAAAAAAAGATATGTTTAAATTTAAGGAAGAATTGTTTTTTACTTTGGCGATTCGACCAAGATGATAAGCAGTTTAATGGCTTCTTGAATAAGCGCAGGCTCGCCTTTAAAGGCATTAATATTACACAAAACTTTTTCAAGTATAAAATTAACTGTCCACGTGCAACCAGGCGAATCATCGCCAAAAGCCTGTATCAAAGTGGTGCTTAACTCTGAGTAATCTTTCTCTTCTGGTGTAAGATAACTGACAGACCACAATTGTAGAAACCGAATAATTGTGCTACAGAGCTCGGGCGATAAGTGTTGTGTCGCATTAAAGTTCATAGTTATCTTAGCAACTTCACTTAATCGAAACACTGCAGCAATAAGACGAATTACATGATCTGCTGATTGTTCGGCTCCATTTATGTCAGTTATGTTGCTCTGAGGTGAACCCAGTAGCTGTAAGGTCACATTTATATCCATTGTTCCTTGCTTTGCCTACAAATATAAAAATACACATGATTCTCAACTTTTTTCTTTTTTAAATACTATAATTACAAATCAAATATACTTATAAAGTGGTGAGAAATACGATATTATGGAATTGAAAGAATTAAAGAAAATGTGTATACAGATTTACTATACCTGCTCCATACTGTACTGCATTATCTTACTAGGTACAAGCGATATTTCACTCTTGGATTCCATGCATAATAGATAACCAGAAATAAGTACTAGCCAGTACAGATCTTCATAAAGATTCTCAATTGAAGTGAGGTTTGATGTATTCATCGACGTTGGCTGGCCAACCAACCAATTTAATTGTTCCTTTAATTTGTTCGTACGATCCTCGAGTATCCGAGAAAGTAACGGCAATGAATAACTCAGGATCTGCCTACCCAGTTCTCCTAAAATATTGAAGTAGAACTATTAAAAACTTTGTTGAAGAAAAAAAATTCCAATTTAAAAAAGTGAAAAGGTAAGAACCAATAGTTGTAAGCTGATTCTTAAACTTGAAGCAATCTTTCTCCTCGTTAGCGTCGATTTCTTCTACCTGCTCCTTACTAGTAGCGCGTATTCCATCTGGGGGTGATAAACGGCAATGCATGTACGTATTAAAGATTTGAATGCAACAACGCTGAATGAAATCTTCGGGAAAGACCGAACCAAAAGATATAAACGAGCACCAAGTTTCCAAAAAACTTTCGAAAGCTTCCATGTACATGCAATCATCCGCACACATCTGTAACAATTTTTGTTTTGAAAACATAATTTTTAACATACTGGTCACTGTATTTTATCAGTACACTTTGATACTTTAAAAAAGTGTCCTTCAAAAGCATATTCATATTTAACTCTTGATAAAGGATCTGATAATCATACAGGTGATTGGCATACCACTCTTCTAATCAAACAGTTTTTAATTAAAACATAAATTTGCCATAATTTACAGAAATAAAGTTTAAGCAATGATTCTTCAGTAGGTTAAATGCAGAAAAACAATACTTTAACAACTTCTTTCACTAAGTACAATACAACCAATATTCAAGCTGTGATTTCAAACGAAAATTAAAGTGATTAAAAATGTACTCAAACATATAAAAATTTACTTAACTACGTCTTTTCCTGGTCCAGACTGACATACTGTTAATTTATAATGCTTAATATTCAGTTATTCCTGAAAAATTACTTACACAGGAAATTTGAAAATCATCTAAAGCATTAAATACAGTACATGAGTAACAAATACTTTTATTAACCATGGTACATTAATACTAACTTAACTTTATCAATGTTTAGTGTTGAAATTTCTTTAATTTTAACTTAATAAAGAGCAAATTGTCATTCCAGTGGAATGAAACATTTGTAATTAATATTGCGATTTTCAAATCCTTTATTTGTAAATTTAGAGTAAGAGATGCACTTAATTATTAAATATCTTTAATTTAAAGCATATTATTTATAATATGTATCATACTTTTGAAAATTATGAATACCAAATTACTTTCTTAAAAATTACTCCTAAACTTAAATATAATATTTTTAATGAGATTTTGTAAAATACATTAAAATCAAATGTTAAAAAAGTCTAAAAAGATTTACATGCAATTGTAAGAAATAAAAAGCATACTAGAATGAAACATTAAACAATTAAGCATTTTTTATAACAAAATAATAAAAATTTAGCGTTTTTTTCAATCTTATTTTTAACATGCAGAGATAAATTTTAAAATGTTACACATTTTGTTTTATATCTCACTATTAGTACTCTACTTTTTTTGTTAATAAATCACAAAAAATGTACAACTTTTAATAAAAAAAGTTGTTTTATTAAATATTCAAATCTTCTTAAAAGATAAAAAATTAACATACAAAACTCTCTCTTAATTACTTTCAAGTTTTCAAAAAATTAATAGCTAAAATTTGAATCACAATTAGAAATTAATTATTTATTAAAATTTAAAAAAATGTTTCATTAATTTATTATACATATAGAAATATATTTTATGAGTTTAATGGGTAAGCTGAATAAACATAACTCACCCCTTCTTCCTGTGAAGCTCCTTCTGCAAATAAACATGTCAATCGTGTCATTTGCTCCATAAATGTTTTTAACAACTCTTCTGGCATGTTGCTTATTCGTGATCGATGAAATAGTGTAAGTTTCCTATATATATTGGCAAAACCAATTGCTTCCTGATCAATTACTTCAATATTAGTTAATAAGTTCATAAAACTCTGTACATATGTAGTCAAATATTGCATTTTCACTTCGTCATTTGATACTATTTTTCCATTAACACTAGCTAATTGCACTATACAGGTCCTTGCATGGTGTGCCAATTGTGGGTTAGATCTAATTTTCCAATAGACGGTAAAAAAAAGATCTATAACAGCTGGATCCAGAATAATATCGCTCCACAAAGGCGTAAGTTGGAGTGACGGATTGCTCTCAGATTCAGAAACTGACAGAAAATGACGTTCTACAAAATATCTTTTGAACCGTACATTGGAGTTAAGGAATAATTCTTTAATTATATTAATAATTTCTAACACACAATTATATAAGTTTTCTATCTCTATGTATCAAAAATTAAATTTAAACAATAACTTTGTTTGCTATTGGTACAATTGAAAATATTTAATATATTTCATAATAAAAAAATCAAACAGTTATATTTTAAATCATGCAAAACCCTTGCTGAACAATCTGTCAAATTTATTATAAATTTATTTGGATTCAAGGTAAATCTATATAAATTCTATGCAGAATCAGACTGATTGTTTTACTAGGTATTAAATATTAGTAGAGTTATCAATCAATTGTACTATACATTTGTACTAATTATATAGTAAACAAATTTATGTTTTTAAAATCATCAAAATCTCACAAAATTCAAAATTGATTTAAAAGTTTTTAATTTTGAAAGGATATGATTTACATATACATGAATCCATGTTAATCTACTCTCACAAATAGAAAGTAAATGCTTTATTAATGGTAAAATAGTTTCTGATATTTCAGCTTTTGTCAATTCTCCAAGTACTTGAACACAAAACTTAAATATTCTTTTCAATGATGTCACTTCAAATTGCCTTTTTGCCTTAAAATGCATTTCCCAAGTTAATCCAATATCTGATGATTTTTCTGTTGTTGCATATTCTTGCATGATAGCTGACATTATACTGCAACCTAACAATTGCTATAAAATAATTAAAAATTGTTATAATGTGTTATTTTACATTTTATTATTGTGCAAAAAAATTTTATTTAATTTCTAATTAGTTTTAAAAAATTTTAGCCTTACCCTAGGCATATCCCCACTAGTAACTAATGTTTCAACTTGATCCAAAATTTCATTTCTTTCTTCACCTAAATCTTGAATACTTCCTCTTTTTATCATAATAGCAATAACTTGCAAAATTTTTTCTCTAACAAAAGGGGCCAAAGTAGGTTTACTTATTACAAAGTGCAGCAGATACTGCCTAAGTGATGTGATATCCGATTGCTGTAATAGAGACCATTCTCTGATCAAAGCAACCTTTATTACTCCAGCAGTCTCGAATAAAACATAATTGGTTGTAGTAGTTTCTAAAATTTCTCGACATAATTGATAAGGAGATTTTGTCAACCGAAAATTTAAAAATACTGCCTCTGCTGATTGTCGTTGTTGAGCAGTCACAAGATTTGGCGGAGCCTATAGTACAAAAACAAGAATATTCCAAGTGTATTATTTATTTAATTGATGTAACTATTAAATTTTATATTTTTATTATGTTATATTGTTTGCAATTATATTATTTTTATATGCTAAAAATATTTTGCAAAAAATATTTATGTTATTAAATTGTATATCATCAATATCTAAAATTTATTGTTATTGTTTTTGGTCCTTATTAATATCATTTAGTTATATTCAGCTATTTATTTACAAATTTTACAGTAATAAATGTTAATTATAAGATGCATTGAAATTGAAAAAGTTAATTTCACCAAAAGAAAATCTTTAACTTACAATTTCTTGATTCACCAAATAATTAATTTGAAAATTTCACATAATTTATGAATTGAAGAATTATGTAATTTAATTAATTTCAAAATCTTCTTGCGTTTACCAATTTATTTAAAGATACATTTTTTTAGCTTGATCATTACAAAAATTGTTAATAAATAAATGAAATGTTGTAAATTTATTGCTTAATAATATGAACTAAAAAATATTCTGAGAAGTATAATAAAATAAATAAGACATCATGTAAAAAAATAAATAAACTTTTTAAAACAAAGTAGAAGTCTTGAATTTTATTAAGGTTTCTATTAGGGTTGATAATAGACCCTACTTTTCAATTTTCAATGACACCTTGACATCTGGAATTAAAATAGTACATGAAAAACAAAAATTTTATTTGTTGATTGTGCAAATATTATTAACCCTAACGTAATAAAAAAGTTTTCTAAGCAATAAAATTTTGTTGCGTTAAAAAGATTATGGCAATTCAAAAATTTGCAAAAAAATTTTTATAAATTCTACACCAAAACAAACGTTTTTTGATCAAGACAATATAACCTGCAAAGGGATGTGCAAAAATAGAATTAAATATTGTTTATTTACATCGTGACTTCGTAAATATTTCAAAAATAAAAAATTGCATAATTAATTTTAACCAAGCACTTAAATATTAAAATGTTTAATTAGAAAAAGCTTACTAAAAGAACTTGTGCAGCAGCCTCCAATTCTCTCAGTAATTGATCCGCCATTTTTATAAATAAATACCTTTCCCTCGTCTCCAGTGGTGGGTACGTAAAATACGCGGTGTCGTAAATGCTATTTAAGATGCGTCGTAAACGTATGTATGTAACGTCGTTTTTGGATCCATTTTATACGTGTATTAAATGTCGCAAATGAAAGCCAATGAAAGCGCACGCGGCACGCGCGCTTATTCGATTTTTGGAATCGGAGGCTGCGGCAGTTGCCATTCCGATGAGAGTTAGCGGCGCTCGCGCACTTTATCAATCATTTTGCTGTAATTTTGAAGAACGGGTGGAAGAAATCGGGGGTGGGTAGTGGATAACGACTGCCTTTGTCGTGGCGGGAGACGACATGTTCCTATAGGCTAACTCGGTGCGGATGTTTACAAATTCCGCGCTAAGTCGGGAATATTTTAAATGATTTGATACGTTTTGAAGAAAAACTATGCGTCCGCTTAATAAATTATATCTTTTTCACTCAATATAATAATATTTATGTTATTTTTTTATTTTTAAACATTAATCAGTACAGCAAAGCATGAAAATTGATAAAAGCAGTAAAAAAATACAATAATATGATAAGATGCCCTACTGGAAATTTCACGAATTTTTTTAGCCATTTCACAAATAGTCGAGCAAATTTAGCCAATCGGCAAAAAAAATCGTCAAAAATCTGCCAAATAAAGTTTCTCCAACAAATCCGTATGCGTGTCCTTCAACGAGCGCAAGTCTTCATTCACTTCAATAACTTTCTTCTTATTTTTCGTCACAAAGTCTATGAGATAATTTTTCAACTCCTTGCACTCCTCGTGGCCGTCCACGAGCTTGAGGTACTCGATGCAGTTCGTCTCAGTCGTATTATCCCTGAGCTTTTTCTCGCACATAATCTTCAGGGGCCACAGCTTGAAGTCGATGGCCAACTGGAGCAGCTGCTTGGCCAAGCTGGCATTCTGCGGCGACTCGATTACCGCCGTGTACAAGTACTGCACCAGATTTCTGGCCAGGTCCTCGTCAAAGTCGGTTAGAAGGATCACTTTTTTCTTCGACCTCTTGGACATTTGCGGGGGGTACCGCTGCAGCAGAGCCTCGCAGCGGACTTTTAATATTGAGCTGTGCACGTGGATTTCCGCTGCCTTGGTTTTTAGGATTAAGTCGCTCGACTTCTCGTCGTCTATGAGGTTGCGCAAATCTCTGATCAGCTGTATCGTGCTGTTTTCTGCCATCCTTGGATTCTGGCGGTTTTCCATCCGGCTAGTATTAACTAACAGGAAAAAAATTATTGTTTATACTTACAATTTTCAAGAATTATTGAATGAATAAATATTTAACTGTTTTCTGATTGTTTTAAGTTTGAAAATTGATCGTAGATTATATATCTATTAATAATTAATTATTAAACATTATTTATTTTTAAAAACGAGTTTAAAATGAATTTAGTCGAATTAATATTGCAGTTTCTTTTCAATTTATTATATCTGTCAATTAAAGTGATATAATTATACAATAGTAATAAATACCTTGTTGGTGTTATGCTAATGCTACCTTTTACGAATAGTTTTAGCGCGATTAAACCTTAAGAGCCTGATGGAATGGATTTTAAAGCCTTTCCAATTGAGTAGATAATTGTTATCTCCGTTGACAACGGTGGAATTATTTATTACACAATCATCTAAATTAAAAGTAATGTTGATAGAACAGTTCATGATATGAAAGAAAAACAGATAGAAAAACTTTTTGCAGCCTTGATCTTATAAAAATATGGTTCTAATAATCTAGACTTCAATTTTTATTGTAGTAGGAAATACACAAATTTTACCAAAACAATAATGGTATTTCTATAAAATCATGTTTATTATTCTCTAATCTAATATCTAATCAATCTACCTTACAGATTTAACACTTTTCATCAAAAATCATGTTAAGAATTTTTAAATTTTACTTCTCTACTCTCATATCTAATCAATTTATTTTTATAGGCTTTATACTTTTTCATAAAAATTTCTGATTCATCAAGAATTCCTACTCTGCAACAATTTTAGATTATTGTTTTTGTAATATTATATTTATTTAAATAAATATTTGAATAAAAAAGACATGTAAAATAGGATTTAGGATGAGAAGGTAAAGGCCACGAAAGAAATTATACAAGCATAATTACGTTTAATATTGTATGAAATGTTCTCCCGTGTATTTGATCGAAATGTCTTGTACAATATTTACAAAATTTATAATAAATAAGCACACCAAAGCGAGACGCAGGAAGCGGCACGTGTGATCAATTCATCGTACAGTTCCGACTTGTCGGTTTTTTACTCCCCTCTACGTAAATTTGTTTACAAAAGAACAAAAGACAAAGTAGGTACAGACTGAAAAGCATTCCGCAGTTTTATATTATCGTCGTCATTCTCACAATTCTCCTTTCTTTTTTCTCTTACATATAATTGGCGTAACTCTTTTTCTCAATCTAAATGATTCTATGCATTAAATCATCGAAGTGATCGATATTCATGGATTATAAAAATATGAATCATGCTTAAAGAAAAAAGAAACTTGTCAGACACGACGCGTGTGCAATGTTTTATTTTTACATATATGCGCAAGTGCACACCTTCGTCGATATACAATCTTATCTATTCTAGAATTATTCTCCTTTTTACTCTTTTATGAAGGAAGAACCGTAATAACAAAATATTATCCTATAATAATTGTAGTAGTCTATCGGTGGTTCTGAGAAGGATTGAAGAACAAAGTACAAAAGTGGAAGCTTCAAAGGGATTTTTACCTCTTTTTATTTTCCATAAGTTAAACAATCAATTTGTGATTTTTAATAATGCATTCATATGCCTTTATAAGGGAGTGGTTATCATTTTGTCACGTCTAAATAAAAATAAAAGGAGTAACGGGTTTAAGCAAAATTTTGATTTTTTTATAATTCAGAGAACCATAGTGGCAATTATACCAATTCTGTTAATATCTACAATAATTATTGTAATTTACTTAAAACCTAGACAAAATGTTAAACAGGTGCTTTTAAAGCTTCATCGCAGTAAGTATTTCAATATTACACCAAACATGCAAAAAATGTCGCTTTGTCGAAAATCATCGTTTATTCTGTTAAAATAATTAGAATTGTTTTTAAACTTAACTTAATTTTTAAATAACCTTTTTGTAAATGCTTTTTAAAAATGCTTGTTTATATGACCTATTTAAATAATTATGTTAGTATTATAAAACATGAATTAAATTCTTTAAAAATTATAAATGCTTTTACAATCATAATATTAAATTATACAATTTTTTACCGCATTCTCAACGTTTATACTGAAAAAAATAAATGCAATTTAGAAACAATATCTTTAAGATTTTACAGACGGCCCAAATGATATCAATTGCAAGTAATTACACAAAAATTAGCACCAGTTTTTATTTAAAATAATTTTATAATTGAATTTTGAATTTAATTATATTTTGATATATTTACCACATAAAGTTCTCTTTTAAACCAATCATTCAAAATACGTTTATTATTTTTGCTCTTTAAAAATTATTACATAATCCTTTTTTTTCTTATTTTAAATGATAAGAAAATGTAAATTTTAATTTCTTTAAGAAAATGTATTGCTTAATTAAGAAGTTTGTAAAATAAATTGTTTATATAACTAATATAAATTTATAGAAAACGCAAATGTTTTTAAAGTGGAAGACTTGAAGTTTAAAAAAATTAAAAATTGGGCATTATTGATAAAATGCACATATTTATACTAATTTGTTTAAAACTGCTAATGACGAAAGAGATAAACAAAAAAAATTTTAAATGATAAACACAAAAAAGTAGTAATATAAATGTAAATCAAAATATGAAAAAATACGTTCCATTCGCTAAACATTCGCATTAAAATTCTTAAATTCCATAAGTGCCCAATTTAATAGTAAGAACAAGAAGGGATTGAACAATAGCTTTTAAATATATGTAATTGTGAGAGAAAAAAGGAAAATGATGATTAGGCCTTAGCAGCTGTGACTCGAAAGATCTTTCTTCTTTCTTTACCTGGATTTTTTCAATATACGAACACAGCTCGCGGTTTCTCTTATTTATGTATAGGAAAAGTATTTATTATTACTATTATTATCATTCTCGAGTGAACTTTAAACAAATAATTATTTATACCCTATATTATGACGTAAATTGTTAGTTACTTAACACATGTAATAATCAGTAATTAATTATAAACGTAATAATTACAATAAAGTCAACAAAGATAATAATAATAATAATAATAATAATTATTATTTTGATAATAATAATAATATTGTTTATGTATATATGTATACATTCATGTATATATAATTATATTTATTCATTTGCATATTATACGCAATTAATCGCCTTAAATCCTTAAATACTTGAGAATACGAGCGAGGCTTTTCACTACTTAATATAATACATTCGGTACGCTGGCTTACTTTAATTTTTTTATATTATTGAAAACATTGCCAATTTAAATTCATATTTATCTGTATTTAACTCTATTCCAATTTTCCTTTATATATATAAGAGTGTGTGTATGTGTGTGTATGTATAATTTTCTTAATCAATTACGTTCTTTTCCAATGACACTAAAAATTGCTTGACTAATTTTGAAATACCTCCTTATTTATGTTCTCGCAATAATAAATATACGTAAAGAAAGCAGCAACAAATTCTGAAGCCGAAGTGCTTGTGCACTGATTAAAATTAATTAAAATTTTCTTTATATCAAACTTAAATAAAGTTATTAAAAAGTTCTTTTCTCCAAAGATATTCATTTAAGAACTCCAAAAATTTTACAAATTTCATATGTCTTCGGAAGTGTAAATAGAAATAATTTTCTAAATTTTGTGAAATGAAAAATTTTCAATTTTTCAGAGCTCTTAAAAATGAATATGTTAAAGTGACATTTACAGACTCTTCTAAGTTTTCCATCTGTCTTTAAAAAATGTTTTAGAGCAATCAATTCTTATTCAAAGAAAATTTTGTGTACTAGTGACTTTCGTTTCTTTTTGTAACGTAGATTTATATAAAAAGTACATATTTGTGTTTTACTTCAAAAATTATTTTGAGTTATCTTTCACTTTTCACAAGATTTTCTATGTTTAATATTTATACATATATATAGGAGTGTACAGAGGAAAAAGATTATTTTTTATGTACCTAAACTAAGACTGCAATGCTAAAAAAATTAACAAAACATATAAATGATGTATATACAACAAAAACAGAAAACAGAGGTATAAAATATTGTGCCTGATAAATTTTAATCATCATCATTGATTAACTGTTACTTTGTTAATTTTGATTAGCATTTTTGGCACTTTTTCTGTTAAAATATAATTTAAATGTATTGTACAGGTTAAATTTTTTCATCGGCATATTATAAATTTTTGTAAATGTATTAGAAAAGAAATTTTTACCAAATTTTTATACCTCTTACTCTCAGTTTGATATATGATTTAAGACTTGCGCGCGAGGACAATTAAATATAGCTACTATTACAATGTCAGTCGTTTCGCCAAAATATATATACGTATATATATATTTATAGAAACGGTAGAAATGATAAGGGTGTATAAAAAATAATCTTTGATAACTTTAATATCTAATCTTTACATCTGGATGATTGGTAACAAAATAGAAAAGAAAATAAAAATAGAATTTCTATACAGAAATCGATATGATGCCGCATGAGCCCGAAAATCGAAAACCAGACTGCGATAATATTTTATGCAACTGTGACACAATCCAAATTTATTCTTTAAATATTAATTTACGAAAATGCTTGCTTTAAGAAAAATATGAAAATTAATTCATGTCTTGAATAAGTTAAAATTTAATGTTTCGGAAAAGCAGCTTACTGTTTAAATTATTACTGATTTACAGTTACACATATCGAATGATACTTCTTTCTTGCACAATCTGCAATTGATTTTCATATTTTTTAAAAAAATTTGAAAGGCATTGTTTATCCCAGTAGTAAATACGTCAAAAAGTCTTGAATTTATATTAGCAAATTTTATTGCATTATATCTATTACTTATTGAATCATATTTATTACTTACAGTTATTTATATTTCAATCTTAAATTTTTGTGTCACAAAATTCTTTTATTTTTATTAATTTACACAAATTTGTATAGTCGGTAGTAAATGACTTTCAAATTTTAAAATATTTATTTTTATTTAAAGTTGGCGTTATGCTCCGTTGCTTAACAATAAAATTATTTAAAAATTTTGTCATGAACTTCGGTCGATGATTTTCATCAATAAAACTTAGAAAGAAAACAAAATTCCATCAGTTCAAGGCACATGCATACAAACATACAAGGCAATGGTAACAAAATTACGTACATGTAAGAGTTAATGAATTTTTTCTTTTTCTATCGAACACATTGCAAGACTTAGAGAGGAATTTTCGACACGCTCAGCCTTTTATTTGAATCTACTTTAGACTACAAATCTTACCATTCAATGATGAAAAAACATCGACTTACATCTAAAACAAAAATAGGCGATCAATACAATATTTTATACGATAATATTTCTTTTAATTCAAAGAGAGAAAAAGAGAGTTAAGAAATAATAAAGAAAAGAGAGAGAAAATCAGAGAGCGATTCATCGCAGTTGGTTTTCGTGGATCATTGCAAGACTCCTTCTTTAAATGTCTTTCTTTATAAAAAAAGAGGTCAAACTAAAGGTACGCAGTTTTACAACTAATTGCGTATTTGACCACAGCGATAATGTGGTTTTATCTTTTTCAATTTTCTAACAAATCTGATACGTTTTATTACCTGTACAACTTTGTTACCTTAATTATTAATAATTCAGTAATTGCGCACACTTCCATTCTTTTATTCTTTTAAAAACATATATTTCTTATATATATGTATATATAATACGACATGATTTTTGTAAAGCGCACAATTAAAATAGGTCTATTAGGTCACTGGTACTTCGATCTTTGTTATGATTACTCATTTACTTCTTTATATTTTAGACTACAAGTATTATAATTATATACATGTACAAGCGGGTAATTTACGAAGTGAATGAAAAAAGGAATCGGCCTTCCTACTTAAGAGAAACTTGGAACTTTTTCGCTTTAGTTTTTACCATCGGTATATTTTATTTTTCGTTAATTATCATTACTTTTATATTCATAATATAATTAATATCTCTTTCCTTCTTAAACAGAAGCGCCTTCCTTTTCAGCTTCAACTTCGTCATTATTACTATTTAACTTACAGTTGGGAGATTACATGTTTATACAGGGGGTTTAGCTAATCAGTCTTGTATTGAGGCTCAATGTGTCTAGTTATTTTTTCTCTCAACTCTATATTGCGTTGCTCATATAGTTTAATTATTTTATTTTTTTTATATTTTGTCCTTTCTTTCCTATTTTTATTACCGTCAATGTGTCGCTCCGGATCTCGTCAATACTACTCAAACGTCCATGCGCTATTGTGCAAATTTTTATTTTAATCCGATGATATGAGAATAAGATTAATAAATTATAAAAAAAATATTATTGCTATTCCTTTTCAATTAAAGAATTAAGATATTTTATTATCAACGCAATTACTTGAAATTTGTGATTTAAATAAATATAAATATTAAATGAACTTCAAACTGCACAACAACGCTAGATCTTTAACAATTTCAATTCAACTTTTTGAAATCAATCTTGGCTCTCACTCGGTTAAAGCAGTCTACATTCTCTCCTCTATTGTTATGGTATAAAAATTTTAAAAAGAGAGAGAGAAAAGGAAATGCGTTCGACGAGTACATTTTTATTTTCTTCGTCAACAACATAAAGAGAGACAAATTTTCGGGACGTGTTGATAAACGACCTTTAATTTATTTGCAGGGCAGTTTTAGCACCGAGCAGCCATTAAAAAAGTAGCTTTAAAGATTTACAATGATTCGATTTGTAAACAGAGCCTTCTTGATAATTTTAATTATTATAAACTAACTTTGGGCGTTTTTAAATTTAAACTAGATTTCAAAAAGAAAGAAAGTAAAAGTTTGCTTATTTATACGCTATTTGTATGGATAACAATAATGTCTTAAAATTTACTTACAATATTCATTAGTTACTTTTTCTTTGTTTAATTTAAATTATAAATAAATTTTGAAAATGACAGTAATCGTCTAAGTTTTCGGATGCAAATAATATAACTAAAATTTTTAAACAATACTATTATGGGTACTATAACATGATTTTCAATAGTTTGATTTCGTCTTTACGTGCAAAATTTATCGAAATACGGTATATTCAACTTTTCATGCAAATGAAAATTAAAATTTGAAGATTCATAATACATAACTTATGGATATTTTAAATAAATTTAATTTATAATATGAATACTGATAAAAACGATATTTAAATAAAAATAAGCAATTCCGTTAAAAAATAATTTGGCGCCAAAGCATTTTTTAATTATATAGAATTCAGATCATAAAAATATAAGAAAAATACTACTAAATGAAAAATAGTGACTTATATTCTGCAATGAAACACAAAGAAACTGTTTAAAAAGTTGTACATTTCGCGTTCATTTAACTTGCGTTAAAACGATTATATTCAATTTCAACACATTAAGCTACATTTTAATCATGATTAAAGAAAATAAATATTTATCTTTTTCGTAGAAAAGTATGAAATTCTGCATTGTCAAACTGTAATAGTACTTAATTCATTTATATAATACACAAAATTCATGGTCAACTAAATGTATAAAATACTTGCAGCTATTTACAATTTTTGCCTGGAAAATTATTTCAAAGGCGCCAAGTTCTCTGTGAATTAACGCGACTAAGAATATATTTTGCAAACAAATTACTTAAGGATTTATCAGTTCGAATCGCAAGTAAATCTTTTAACAGAATAAAAAATAAAGAAAAAAAACAGCTGCACATATTCCCCTTAATCGTTAAAGATCCATTAAGGCGTAAGGTCTTTTCAAGTTTTCGGTTGTATAAAATATTTCATCAAAATATAAACTTTATAAAGGAAAAGTCAACTAAACTGACTTAGCGAAGAACACAGCGGGCAAAATGACGAAACCGCGTTTTCCGTTACGTTGTTCGGTTGTCGCTTATCTTTTTTGTATCGATTTTAATATTTAATCTTATATTTGAACTAAAACATCTATGAAGGACGTACGCACTTTCCTAAAAATATATACAGTTTCTTTAAATATTTACGTGCATCTGCTTAAATCAATATTCGTGTATACTTATATTGTTTTATAAGTTTTCGTATTCTCATTTCATAAAAGACATTGAAATCTGACTTATTTCTTTGCTGTTTTATAAAAATTATTAATTTATTAAAAATACTGTTGTCATATTGTAACAATAACTCCTCTCTCTTTTGTAATAAGAGTTAAGACAAGATTCATCATTTTTAAATGTGTAAAACAAAAGAGAAAAAGCACCATGAAAATATGGACGCACGAAAAAATTTAAACTAAGTATATCTTTAAATGCGCAATCGCCCTATCAAAAAGTTCTGTGACCACTGCTAAAAAAATCGGCTTGCGGTTCATCTAGGTATCATGTTTTATGAATATGGCTAACGATTTCCAAGTCATATTTTTTCATAAAAATATTTGACAGAAAGTCAACCGAATTTTCTTAATTTTAATTGATATTTTGAAAAATGAAAAATTTCTAATGTGTGCTTTAAAATTTACTATTGCATTTTTTTGAATCTGTTAAATATTTCTATGAAAGCAATGACAAACATAAATGAATGAATGAAAACACTATCAACGAATTGATTTCTGGACTATAAAAAAAATAGGATTTTTTTCGGTATGCTCACTAACCGACTGAAACTATTGTATTTCCCTTTTGTCTATCCCCGTTAAATTTCCTATTTAATCAGTTCAAGCGAGGAACGCTGGCGGAGTTAAATTAAAAATTAAACTATTTTACAGTCAATGTTCATTCGATTTCATTTGTATATCTTGCTTCCTTTACCTTAAACTCTAGGGATGCGACGGCATGCAAATAAACAAGAAGTTATAATATTCTCTACGAGATACGCGCACACTCTTACGAGGATTCCGCGACGGCTACGAAATTTTCAGTTTTTTCCCATTAAACTTCTATTTATATTATATTACATTATATCTTTATAGGATTTTTATGAACACTTTGTGGAATTCTGTATAAGAATCTTTGATAATTTGAAGTCTGTTAATTATTCGTGATGAGAGATATTTTTTATTCATGTTTTAATTTTATGGAATAACTATTACTAAGCTATCATTTTGTTTCAATATTTCAATTTCAAAAATATTACAGTAAGGATATAAAAATGATCTCATTTATGTTAAAATGAAACGATTATTATTATTCTTTCAAATAAAACTATATTTTGTAACATGAATAGAAAAAATCTTTCTTCAAAAGTAACTATCGGAAAGTCTGAAAATTTGACGATAAGCTCACGTGCTTTCATCTTCACGATACAGCATCACTGATGTTTTCACAGAAGTGAAAATAACAAGAAGGCAGTATCTCACGCACATTAAAAAAACAATTTCCCGTTTCTACGATACGAGACGGAATCAATACACATACCAAACTTATAATTAAAAAGTTAAAGGAATCAAAGGAGTATCGTATATATATTCATTTCTCCAGTTTCTCTCTCGCTGTCAAGTTTTAGTTGTTTATACTTTTAATTCTATATTTATATATTTATATTTCGAAGTCGTCTCGTCATCGCACGTTGAATTACACGTCTACAAATGCAATCTTACATTTTAATATTCATATGTTTATAAATTAGGATTTAAATTTTGATACCTCTTCATTTTAGAAAAAAAAAATTTAATTTTTTGAGAGAAAGTGCTGATTTAATCTTATATACTTGTCAAAATTAGTATTATTCATTTAATATTTACCCGTTTCTTTTATGATTTAAGCATTCGATTTACACATTTATGCACGTCGAATCAATAAATCATATTTTACTATCATACCTAGTTTTTAAAAATGTACAAGTATACAAGAAGTTGATACAAAAATCCTTGGCTATAGAATGAAGAATTAATTTTCAATTTAACATTATATTTTTAATATATAGTGCAAATTATTAAGACAAACTCTAGTACTACAAAAAATAAAAAAACTATCCTTTACTATTTCATTAATATTTTAGTATCAATCAGTAATTATTGTTAATATTTAGAAATAAATTAAGTCTAATCATACTTCATTACATTCTACAACCAAGGGGCATAATTCCTTTCTCCCAAAAAGTAAGGGCAACAATCCTACATCGTAATAACGCAATATTTTCATCATATATATGTATATATGTGTGTATATATATGTTTATGTGTATATTATATGTATCGATCAATTATTAACTGCGTTCGCGATATACAATACAAAAGAATTTCAGTAAAGAGAAAAAGAGAGAATGAGAGACAGAAGGAGAGAGAGAGGGAGTTGAAAAAACAATACTAGATGCACGCCGTGCCCTTCTCGCTCGCTCGCTAGTTCTCCGTCTCTCTTTTTCACGCCTCGCCTGAGACTGGATCGAGGCGGTCCAGTATTCTACTTCAGGCGCTAACGGCCCTGCGAATGCCGCCGAGCTCCAGCGCGGTTGCCCTTGTTGACTCGACGGCCTCCTCGCGAGGCTACGTGGCCGCTCCACCAATGTAGCCATTGTTTAATGGTAATTGTTGCGGCTGCTCGCCAGCCTTATTAGTTAGCTGCTGCGGCTGCTTATTGCTGCTTTGGAGCGCAGCCTCAAGTCTTGAATTGTTGTCATGATGTGGAGAGCTCGGCGAGATAGATGTCGTCGCTGCGTCCGCGGATACGTCCGAATCGATGGCGTCCATCGAAGGAAAGCTCACTCGCAGACTGGCGATGTCGCGGGGTGGCTGTAGCTCTTGCTCCAACGCCTCCGGACTACGATTCTCGTACTGGGGATCCGAGCGCGCGTTTACAATCAACGACGGACTTGGACGATTCCCTGTTTTTTCAAGATAAACAATTAAATTTCAAACCATTTCTTTCTACTTGCTTTATACAAATTTTTGTGAATCTGCTTCAGACTTTTTGCAGTGCATCGATCTCGTAAACGTAGTTTTCAAAATCTAAACGTTCTTATTTAAAACGTACATATTTAAGTAATAAATTTAGTTTTAAAATTACAGTCAAAATATTTCACTACTGTAAATAGATTACACTTTGAGCCTGTCGTATTTTCAGAAAAATTTGTTTCGCAAACTCGCTTATGAAATAAGGATTAAACATTTATTTTTAAAGATTAAATAGAGATTAAAATATAAAGAAATAGCAATTTCTCCCTTAAAGTTCAAATTATAAAAAATTATTTAAAAAACAATGAAAAAATTCAACCAACCGAGATTACTCGCTGCTGCAATGATACTAGGACTCTGAGGACTCAGAGATGATCTACCAAGTGAGCCCTGGCTTATATTACTCTTGGAAGAAGATTTCTTCTGAGCGAAAGGTGAATTTTTAACAGACTTGACACTGTCCTCGGCAAAAGGCAAGTTAAGAGTGTCCTTGCTAGAAGCAAGAGATCCTGCTGAAACTCCGTCGAAGTCATCGAAACCAGCCTTAAGCGGCGCTTTTGACGAGTTTAGATCGAGGAAACCAAGAGCAACGTTTGATTTACTATTATCGTTAAACGGCTCCATGCCGAAATGTCCCGATGAGCCGTTTTTAACACTAGGCACAGGTTCGAAGGAGGAAAAGTCACCAAAGTCTTGACGAAGAGGTGAATCCTCCTCACCTTCCGCTTCCTCCTCTCGCAAGTCCTGCAGAGTCACGAGCTCAAAATCTCTGCAAAAAATAAATAAGTTTTTAGTTCACAGAAAAATGCAGACGTTGGAGAAAGTCTATTTCCTTTTTGTATTAAGGCTTTGAAGTTTTGCGATAAACGTCTAAATTATACTGACTTGTCAGTTCGATGAAATTGCAAATTATTTTGATTCCTAGCTTCAACACCTTCAGGGCTGTGGTAGAAACTGACTCTTTCAAAAGAAGGAACATCAATTTCAGATAAAGTCAAAAGCATTTGCTCAATGTCAATAAAAGTGGGCCTTCTCGTTGCTTTGTGATTCCACGTTTGCCTCATTAACGTATAGAATGAATCTGGACAATTTTCTGGCCTTTCCATCACACCTCCATCAATGATATACCGTAAGGTCTACGAAAAATATAAAATTATTACTTAATCCAAAACTAATTGAATTATGAGTTAAAAGTTATTAAATTAGAAATAACTGATGCACACCTGATCGTTTGACAACCCTTGATATGGTTGTGAAGCTAAGGTAACCATCTCCCACAACACTACTCCATAACTCCAGACGTCTGAGAAGCTTGTAAATACTCCATCCTTGAGACTTTCCGGAGCCATCCACCTTACAGGTAACAATCCTTTTGTGCCTTTTCTGTAGTAATCTGTCTCGTAAACATCTCTTGTCATTCCAAAATCGCCGATTTTGACTGTCAAATCATCAGCAACCATGCAATTTCGTGCTGCCAAATCTCTATGCACAAATTTCTTTGCCGCAAGATACGCCATGCCGTCTGCAATTTCGACAGCCATTTGCAGTATACGTCTTAATGTCGGTGGCTGACGCTGGAAGTTCTCGCACACATCCGGACGATGACTGCGCAAGTAAGTCTTTAAATCACCGTTCACCATTAGTTCCATTACTACGAGAGTCGGCTGACCCTGAGACACTACACCGAGTAGCCTCACCACGTGGTGTGTGTTAAAGCCCCTGTAAAAATACGTATTATTAATTATTTGAATATTATATATTAAAAGCAGTAATTGCAAAAGCTAAGAAAGAGACTTATACGAACTTCATGACCGACGCCTCGTTGAGGAACTCAATTCTTTCTCTGTCGGTAGCATTTTCATTAACAGTTTTAACGGCGCATTTAATCTCGGGTTTTCCTTTAACAACATCTTTAGCGATGCCTTCGTATACCATACCAAAGGAACCGTTTCCTAGTTCCTTCAACAACTGTATCTTCTTCCTGGGTACTTCCCATTCATCAGGTATATAGACAGTGCTTACGTATTCTGGATTTACTGTGGCAATAAGTCTCATACTCGGTACATTTCGCATGAATTTCTTCTTAAAGAAATAGCCAACGGCAACACATGCCCCGAGAATAAGAAAAATGGAGACAACGATAATTAGCATGACCTTCCAGAACGGTGTCGTCAGATTCGACTCCGGAATATCGAAGTACAAAATTTCGGTGTAAGCACCATTGCCCGACAAACTGGTGGCCCGTACTTTTACCGAGTAATTACCCGCTTGTAAATTTGGTAAGATAAATGCATTGCCAGCCTCCAGAAATTTATCTCGAGTGGTGCACGTGACTATAGTCTTGTGCTGTAATAGAGACAAAAATTATAATTTCTTATTTAAAAAAAATTCTTGGCTATGTAAAATAAGCGTCGATTACTTACGTTAAGAACGTCTACTCTCTTGTACTCTATCTGATAAGCAACAATGACTCCATTGGGAGAGACTGGCTCTTGCCATTGCAGTTTCACCGTAGTAGTCAAGCTATCGTTGTTAGGAAGTTTGTACGCTCTAAAGGTGCCAGCTGGTATATCGTCAGCTTGTTCTTTTCTCAAAGTCTGCATCGATCTGATGGAATCACCCGAGCAATCGTTTTCATTGGTATTAGCCTGCTTGTCTCGGCATGCTTGAACCTTAATGTTATAGTTGCTAAAATGGCGCAGATTACGCATGATGAAATTCAATTCGTTAGCAGGAATTATGCGTTCAAATTCTTCAATCACGTCATCAACTATTTTGTCCATGTGAGGACTGCTAGGATCAGCTTCTTTGGTGGAATTCTGTTCGGCTTTTTTGTCAGTTTCAAGTGATTTTTTCTTTTCGGTAATGGCGCCCTTTTCCTGTAAAGAAAGACGTAATTTAAATCAAATAAATTTGTATTGTAAGTACATTTTAATCATATACTTTTTGTAATTTTATTTTTTACTTAATTATCTGTACTTCAAAGCATTTAATTATATAAAAAGTAAAAGTGCCTCTACATACTTGATAATTGTTGAGCTCTCTTTTCATTCTAGCCACTTCGAGAACAAAACTTGGCATAGTTTCCACAATATCCCTTCTGCGTCGATTATTGCCCTTCTTCTTTACATAGACTTGATTGTGCAAAGCATCTTCGAAAGCGATCGAGTTATACACGTCTTTTTCTGATTGACGGGTATTCTCCTTTTGACATGTACAAGCATTCGGATCTGGTTTTCTGGAAGCCTCTAATTCTTCTTCGGCCCGTTTTTGCTCTTCCGCAACGATTTCGGCAATCGACTTATGGTCCATAGGTTGTATCGCTACATAGAAATAAAGCAATAAAATTTATTTATTAATTAATACTTTTAAAAAGCAATTAACATTAATTCTTAAACATACGTTCGTCGCAGTAGTTACGTTGACTCAAATACTCTAAATCGTAGTGTTCTATTTTTCCGATAACCTTGTAATAAGTGAGGTTGCTATTTGGTTCCAAAGGTGGCACCCAGCTGATGACAAGGGTGTCACTTGAGTTACTGTATATAGATAGCGAACGTACGTTTGAAGGTTGACCCGGCAGCGTCATAAAGTATTGGATCTTACTTTGACCCCCTGAGCGTTCTGTTGATATTGTATACGTCTTTACATAATAGGCGTACTGTGTGAATGGCTTCAAGTTCATTAATAAGAACTTTTGCGTGTAAGATCTGCAGAATAATTATTATTTAATTTAACATAAATTGCAAGCTTAAAATAGAAAATTATAATTTTAAAATTAGTATTCTGGTGGCAAGTAAAAGTATTAAGAAGACGCACCTGTACTTCTTGTCAATTTTAAAATTGGAGTCGTTGGCTTTTTCGCTATCAGGTACAGCCACGTCGCTAGTTCTCCAGCCGTCTCCCCCGCAAGCGTCTCTCGACTCGTAGATGCTGATGTTTCGATGGGGTGCCTCTTTTGAATAAATTACGTAGCCGAGGAGAGTTCGCATGTCGTGGTGCTGGAAGGGCTCCCATCTGAGGTAAGCCGCCTTGGAGCTGATCTGGTAGACGATCGTCTTGATCTCCGTGACGTTACAGGCCACCTTGTCGCCGTTGCTCGTCGTCGAAACTTCGATGTCGGTGAAGGGTTTCAGATTCGTCCGCTCTCGCAACTCTTCGATGTTCTACAGGTATAACGAGGTTAATAATTTAATGACAAAGAGACACCTATTGATTTAGATTTGGGGGTTTTAAAGATGTACGAGCATACCTGCAAGCAGAGTTTCGGATTGTAGTGGAAGGAGACTTTGGGCGTGTAGCCCTCCGGAGCGCCTATGGTGAGATTCGGTCGGTTTGTCCAGTTCCAAAGCTCCTGGAGATTCTGATTGTCAAGGACGACGAGGGTATAGTACTTCATCTCGAGCTCATCGCCCCGGATGAGGGTCAGGTTTTTGAGGAAGTTGAGGGAGACTAGGGGGTAGCTGCGGAAGATCTTGAGGTAGCCCGTGATCACCTCGATGCCGCTGAGGTTCTCCTCCAGTTCGCGGACGATGTTGTAGCCGTCGCGGATGGCGATCTCGAGGTTGCCGACTATGTGGCTGCAGCCGCGGAACTTTTGCGCCGAGGCTATGCTGTCCACTAGCCCCGACTGGCACTGCTTGTAGCAAGGGCCGTTGCACTCTTTACACGAGTATTGGCCTGAAAATAAGACGTATTGTAATTCTCGTTTTGCGATTTATTCTTTTCGTTATTTCAATTTGTCAAATTGCATTTTTTTTTTACCTTCTTCTGAGATTGAAATATTTACATTTGATTGGTAATGTACCATGTATTATATTTTTCATTTTTTGGATTGCTATAAAATATAAGTTCGAACTAAGATTTTTGAAATTG
Source organism: Ormyrus pomaceus (assembly GCA_900474385.1). Classification (NCBI taxonomy): domain Eukaryota; kingdom Metazoa; phylum Arthropoda; class Insecta; order Hymenoptera; family Ormyridae; genus Ormyrus; species Ormyrus pomaceus. The sequence goes on from UCOM01000228.1 coordinate 80,477, forward strand.
AAAAATGGCAGATCCAATATAACTTACAGTATATTTACGGATTCAGTTAATTATAAAAACTTTCGAAAATTGTTACACAGGGGTATTCTGTGTCGCTGATTACGAATACATCTGAATTTAAAAATTGAATGCAGCGGACACGACAATAAGAAGATTCATTTCTTATACACGGAAATTGATAAATAGGATATTATGAATCTGACATAAGATTTTCGAGATTTTTCTATGTTTATTACGTCGGTTCTATTGGATCCACTATTTTGCATTTTGTTTCTTCAAAGAAATCCTTCACTCAAGTGGTTAAAAAATAAAAAAAAATAAAAAAAAATAAATAAATAAGTACCTCCTATAAGATTTCGAAAGTACATTTGTCTCAAGTCCCTCATATTATAATCAATATTAAAAATAGTTTGAATATCACAAATATCAATAAATTGAGTGATAAGATGATCATATTTTAAGAGTTTTTCTCGTAACGAATTCCACATCGTCTGCAATTCATTGCATTTCACTTCTGAGAAATCATGAATTCTTTCCCTACAAAGAACTTAACACAATACAGTACTCAAATAAAAAAAAATAATAATAATAAAAAAAAAAAAAAAAATTACCCCTCGATGCGACGAAAAAGTTCTAACAATTCGGTACACAAGCCTTTGTCTTGAACAAATTTGTTTATGCACACTGTACAAAAAAGAATGAAAATGTTGTTACGACAAAGTCCTAATAGATTTACACAGGGCTTCAACTTCCGTGAATAAACGATGAAACGAATCTAAAGCTTTGCTAAAAGAAAACTAAAAGAAAGCAGAGGTAGAATCATAGCGAGGCTTACCGTTGTGCTCGGTCTGCTCGAATCCGGCTGGACAGTCGATTCGGCATATCTTGTCGAAGGGCTTGTAGGGGTACTGGTCCGTCTGGTGTACCAGCTCTCGCGGCTTGCGCATCATCCGGCACTCCTGCTCGGATATGCAGCGCCGGCTCAGGAACTCGTACATGTCGCTCGGGCAGCTGCTCACGCACATCGTGTTGTTGAGGATGAACTCGCGGCAGACCTTGCAGTCCTTGGCGGTCGGGCCGGTGCAGCCGCCCAGGCAGGACTCGTGGCAGCACTCGCCGTTGCCCATGCACGCGCGGTTATCGCAATTCGTGCACACTGCGCCAACGGAGAAGGGAAGGGGGGGAGAGTTAATCGATTTAGGACAACGCGTCTTTTATCGTCTTTCGTTTCGTTTTTTCACTTACGCTTCTGGCAGTGCTTGTTGTTCCAGCAGAGTTTCTCGTCGTGTTTCGTCGGCTTTTGGGGACAGCTCTTGTCGCAGACGGGGCATTCGTTTCTGAGTTTGTTACTCTGAAAAATAAACATTGAAAATCAGCATTACAACAGGCGCGCACACGTTCAAAGTGACAATTTCCATGCTAATATCGTTTTTTTGCGCGCGCTACTCGCTAAACCTTTTCCTTCCCGCTTTCTTTTTCGCATAGGCGCGCGCGCGCGCTTTTCAGTTTCATTATAAAACCTGCTCTTGCGCGCGGTCGTACGTACATGAACTTGCGGTTTGCCGGCGGTCTCGCCGTCTCGTGTATTAATTATCCCGCTTGTTTTTCGCGGCGGCCGCGTTGACTCGAATCGATCCTTCGAACGCGTACGTCTAGCCTGGTTTTCTTTCTTGGATTTACCGGTAAGGTATAACGCGGCGGCCAAAAATTCTGGGCGGATGCGAATAATATTAAAAGACGCTTTCGGGAAGACAAAAATAATAAGTCGAAAAAGTCTGAAAAATGCGTCTGAATAGAGCGTATTTTGATAAGCAGAGTCAACGATTCTTTTATTGTGCCAATCGTTTAAAATCTTGTTGCCTTGCATTTCCGTTCCTCTGAGCATTTCATAAATTCTAAAATGGTGCGTCACTGTTTATTTCTCAGAAAAGTAAGTTTCAATTTTCCAGATTTCAACTAATAAATGCCTAATGCTCGTGTATCAGTATACTATTCTCAAGCAATACAATTTTGTTTGAAAACAGGGGGTTTCGCTACTTATTCATTTCCGGACAATTAGAAACTCAGCCGAATCGATCGGGCGTTCATGGGCGCGGAAAATCTTGGAGAACATCCAAAGTCGAAAAATTTTTAAGTACCTCGCGCTATTTGCATCGGCATGCAAGCGGCAAACCAAACTTTATTGAAATTGTTGCCAATATATATTACGGCACCGGCAGGGAAAATAAACTTGTCCGCGAAACTTTGTTTTCGAAGCAATGAAATAATAAATTGTCGACTCTTTGGATAGCTTTACGAATTTTTATAATTCGATTTGTGTATCTTTCTATTTTCGTAAACAAAATTTCCTGGTCTTTTAAATGGTGATGAGGTGCTTTTATAAAGTGTTTTCATCGATTTCTTAACTCGAAACGAGTGACGTGTCTTCGAACACTTATTAAAGTTTTACCTAGAAACCTCACGACTTAAAGTGTGCTGCGTGAAAACCTTATCTTTCTTGATGGAAGAACTTTTTAATCAAAGTTGAGAGAAATATCAATACTATAAACAACCAGCAAATTCTCTAATTGAATCCGATAAAATTGATAATAAAATTCATAATACCGCAGAATTCGAACATCGATAAAATGTTTAATAAATGAATAATTTTATTCATTTATCTGCTACGAATTAAATGGTTTTCAAGTTGACTTTATTTCGCAAGGTTTCCATTCATTCGATTCCTATTCAAAAACTTATATATAACTTAATAAGGTCTCATATATTATACTTTCTTGGTAATGCCTTATTTATAGTACTACCTACTATCTGCATACGTTCAAAGTCTGATTTAATGTTTGGTATCTCTGTGCAACGTTTGTAGACTCGTTTTGCGCTATAGAAGTTGGCTTTTCACTTATTATGCGCTAGAAAGTTTATTATTTTATTACATAATTTATACTTGCGTCCTTTAAAAAATTTATCTAAAGCATCTAAAGTAATTAAACCATCGATATTGCAATTAAACTTACTTATAATCGATAAATTTCGTATTTAAAGAGCTTCTTTCAATAAATACATTTTGGTCTTACTTTCCATTTATAAGCAAGTATCGAAATTGCCATTGACAAGATGTATTATAATCAACCGAAAAATTGTAATGATATACGCGTCGCAAGTTGTACCTATCCTACCCAAATACTCCTGAGCTCACTTCCGAAAAGCTAAATTCCAGCTCTAAACGCTGACACGCGCACTCACGTATACGTACGTCAAGGAGTGCGCGTCAAATTCCAAACTCTGAAATCTAATCGCCGCTCGCGCGCACAGCTCGCTTCCTCTCTCTCTCTCTCTTTCCCCCCTCTCTTTCTCCCTGCGATTATTTTAACCGTTATAGATATTCTGAGCGGAACGAATCGCGACAAGTCAAGAGAGAGGCAGGGATTTCAATTTCCCACGTTCGCCGCACGAAAATTAGCCGCGTGTAAATCCTTGCCTCTCTCGTTGACATTCCGACGCGTGGATTGACAAATCACTGCCCGAGGCGGCTTTCCATTATCCCTTTAGAGCGGACGAAAGCTCTTTTTTCCGCATCGCGAATTCGACTAATTTTTTCGCGGTCGGATTGAAGATGCTGCTCGAGTAGAAATTTGATAAGGTTCAGAGCGAGTTTACGCATTGTATTATAAATGATTTAACACGAGAAAAATCTGACCGCGACGTCGAGAAACGCGGCTACTTGCGTTTTGGAATGTAGACGCGTTTTAAATTTTATCGACTAAATTTTTTATTTTTTTTGTCGAAACCAGTTTGGATTGCTGGCTATTCTAACGAAAATGCCTACAATTAATAATAAAGAAAAAAAGTAATTTAAAAATTCTTTGCTTTTATTACAATATTTGTATCAAAATAATATCGAGTAAATTATTTTAAAGGTTGAAAAACAAAATCTGACGCAATCGCAAAAATATCTTTCATCAGGACACATATTCACAATAATAGAATGTACTTATCAGAAGAAATTACCATTCGATTAATTAGTCATTCATAAATAAATAACTAATTAACCTCTAATAATTACAAGCTTATTTACAGCAACAGAAAAAAATGCCGCTCTCTCGGGTAAAATTTAATTCAACTATTCGACACTAAAGTCTAAAGTAAATTAAACGAGACTTCTAAAATGTCCCCATCAGGCGTTGTAAACGAGGCGCCATTAGAAAAACAACGTATAAAGCATCGAATTTATTGTCGACTCCCTCATTAGCACTTGTTTCTTGCTCTCCGTCGAAATAAAATCATCTTCGACGCGATTGCCCCTCGTAAACACGATAATTGACGACGCATCGACTCGGCGTCTCGGCGAGTGGCAGCCGCGATTAAAGCCGCGCATGCGCCTCGGTACAGTTCTTCCCCCGGCGGCCGTCCGAGTTTCGCGTTCCGCTGGCGCAGTGCCGCTTCGGTGGTTCCCCCTCGTCGCAAAGTCAAGCTGCGATCGCTTATAGTTCGGGCAAAGTACGTTGTAAGATCGCAGTGCTTTGGGAAAGATTTTCCGAGTTTTTCGATTATTCAATTCAATTGTGTATTGTAAGAAATTTCGTATTTTTTTTTTTTATTATTATAACGATTTTAATTGTTCGAAAAAAATTGAATGATCAACATGAATAGACATAGAAGATGTATCATGATTCTTCAGAGTAATAACTTTAGACGCATCCTAAATTTAACTCTGCCAAGTTTAAACAAATCTTCACTCGCAATTCCCCCGCGGCTTCCAAGTATTTAAATCGCGAATCGCCAGCCGGCGAATGAATTTGAACGAGCCCGAGAGCTCAAACGCGCAGCCAGCAACAAAAAGCTTGTATATGCAGCAGCAAGCCGCAGAGCCGGGAAAATCATCGTTATTTAAGTAATAGAATTCCCTGCTATCGCGGCCCGACATCTCCCAGCGATCGCGCGATACTCGCCGGGAGATAAGGGAGGAATGCGCGGCCAGCATGCAAGTGCGGCCCTCTCTCTCTCTCCCTCCCTCTCTCTTTCTCTCGCGGCGAGCGAAAACTGCCGTGGCGGGGGGGGAGGGCCGGCAAAAAATCGGGCGCAATTTCCGCGAAAAAAGGATATATATCCGAGTAATTGGACGGATTTTTTAGCGCAATTAACGGGCGAACATGCGCGACGCGTCGCGGAATGCGACTGGCACTTTCTTCGCCAGGCGACGCGGAATACGCTAGGAAAATTAACGGAGCCGCCTCTCGTGCGCTGGTTTCTTCTTCATTTTTATCCCGTCTCGCTACTTTTTTTTTATTATCTGCGTTTCGCCGCTTTGCTCGCGAACGAGGACTTGGAAGCAGCTTTTTAGCGTGATAATGTTTAATTTCAGCTAAAGTTTTTTTCTTTGCTCGTTGGGTCGCGCGAAATTGCACGGTCCGGTGAAAAGTAAATCGGTAAAATTTTAGCTACTAAAATCTGTTGTTTCATTCTGCTATTGGATATCCTCGTTTTTTAAAGGCAACGTTAAACAATTTCTCTAAATTTTTAAGCTAGAAATGAAAAAGCAAGGCTAATCGATCCCCGCCCGGACGCATCAGCGCTCGATTACCGCTAATTTGCTCGGCTTCGCATTACCGCAAAGCAGCCGATCAAAAAAATGAAGTTTTAATTTAAAAATTACACTCTCCTCGCGCGGCCCAGTGCAGAGAGAGAGAGAGAGAGAGAGCCCGAGGGCAATCCGAAATCCGCATAATAATGCGCGATTTGCCTCTGCGGTCGGCACGCGAGCTTCGCCCCATAAACTACCGGTTCGTATATACCTCTCACTCTCTCTCTCTCTCTGGGCTCGCTTTGCGGCCCGATAAAAAAATCGATTTTCGCTCCCGGCCGGGGGGCTCATTGTCGCGGGTGAGCGCCAAAGCGAGAAAGAGACGATCCGCGGCGAGAGTCGGCGAACCGCAGGCTTTGAATGCTTCTCCTCGGAGGCGTGTGCGCGCCTCTGGTATTAGTCATCGGAGGGAACCGCAGGAAAGATACGTCTCCCGGAGGAGCGACTTTTATTGACGGCCGCGCGCCGCTCTTTTCTCCGCTCGAGGATACAATGGCTTTATCGGGGGAGACGTTTAGGGATTGCCGACGAATGCAGTTGCCAAATTTTCCGTTTCCTTTCAGAGTAAATGGTAAGGTTTCTACATTAAACTGTTTTTATTGTTTGATTTCATTAAAACTATAGGTTTTAAGGAAGAGTCTTTTCACGTTTAAAAACGTTTTAGTTGTTAAAAATTTGAAGCATCCCTTAGGATATTGACCGCTTAAAAAGAGCGAAAATATTTTCTTGAAAAATCCGCCGTCACGAGCACTGCAGAAAAGCCCCTACGCGGCCTGCTAATCCAGGTAAAGTCAAACGCCGGCCGGCTTGCACGCGAAACCTCGAGGTTTGCGCGCGTTCGAGCGGGGGGTTCGGTAATACTCCCACGATCGCGTTTTGCCGTACCGTAAAATTTTAATTACGCCGCGGTCGGCCCCGTTTTCGCGTGACCATCGTCCCTCTGCGCGCTGGCGGTGTGTGTGTGTGTGCGTCGGGAAAATTGCACTCGACTCGGTGCCGGGGCTGCTGCCATTAATTATCCCCCGAGAAATATCAGTCGCGGGGCTAATGCCTGCATGCGGAGCGGTGCTTTGTCGGGCCGAGGGTATCGATTCGACGCCTAAGATACTGGCCGAAGATGTTGCTGGCTTTTGAAATCGGCTGCGCAACGGCTATTACTTGCTCGGTTTATAAGCTCCGCTCTCTCTCTCTGCCTTTTGAATTCGCGATCTCAAAAATCCCGAGTGAAAAGTGGACGAGACTTTATTCGATAAACAAGAGTTTCTGAATGTAAAATTGAAATCCCGATTAGCTGGATCATTGGCAAAAGTGGAGGTTTTCAGCGTTAAAAATGTATCTATTAAAACGAGCCCTTCGCGCACGTAACTTTTTTCTCCCCGTCCTTACGGTCCGCCGCTGCTTATCGGTGCGCACACGCGATTCGCCGCGATCGAGGCGTGAACTTTTTGCCCCGGGGGCAGAAGAGGAGGGCCCGCCGGCGACGGGAAAATCGCGATTAATCATCACTTGCGCCGGATAATTATGAGACAGCCCGAATTATCCTCGTTATTTATCTTTTTTCGCCTGTTTATTTAGCCATTACTCAGACACGCGACGACGCGCGCGGCCAAATTGAAAAATCGAGGAAGAGAGCGAGAGAGCGAGAGGGAGAGAGTGTGTCCGGGGAAATTAATTTCGTTTTAATTGGCCGGATTTTGAAAAAAAAAGCGAGGATGCACGTCCGCTTTTACATTTGTCGTCGGGGGCCTGAAAAAAATTTCGTTCCTGCCCGGTAATTCCGAGATACAAATTGTAATTTACGAGATCGCGACGGCGGCACCTGCCTCTCTCCAGAGTGGAGACGATATATTTTTGTCCGGCTGTTTGATCAGATTTCGCGTTAAATGTATGTTATTTTATAGACGTAAAGATTGATTACATCGGCGAGAGGGGGGCAGCCATTAGCGAATCACTGTTATTAAGCGGAGAAAAGAAATAACGCTCTGCTTTCATTTTTATTCCAATTTGCACAAAGTAATAAGGACTGCTGTGCAAACATAAAGTCATTACAACTTTTTCAGTCTCGTCTTTACAGGCTTGATTATAGTCTTTATTATTCCCTCTGTTTGTTTTCTGTCTCTTTAGGCCTAATATCGTTTACGGCTACAAGATTGATTTCAAGGAAGACGCACCTTTTAAACAGACGCGCAGTAATCTAAAAACCTAAATATATACTCTTCTTCCACAATTGAGTTATTAATTAACGTCGTGCCAGCGCGGAAAAGAAACTTTTTTTTTTTTTTTTTGCAACGAGATTGATAATAAAGTCGATGAATTCGTTGGCTTATTCAGAGGGCAAAGTTTTCGATACACGGAACACATGAGTCAAATATTGGACATAGTTAGGCGCTAAGTAGGCCATAATCGATATTTGCGGACGCGTGTTTTCCTCGTTTCGAATAAAAGCGCACGCGAGATAACAATAATGAAGCTGGTTAATATACGCTTTTGCGGCTGGAAATTCTGCGCTATTTGCGGAAAAATAAAAATTTTTTTTTTCTATTTTTAAATGCACGCTTTAATAGGCATTTTTTGCCCGTTCGAAATTATTAAATGACTATAATTTAAACATACATATATATCATTCATTTACTCGTTTCATTTGGTACTAATTACGTACAGCTGCATTTTAATTATTCTGTCAACGCTGCAAGTTATTTCGTCTCCCGGAAGATAAAAACCTGTTTACGCAGTCGGCCAATTCTTTAATTCGCGTGTATTCTTTCAATTAGCGCACTTCAGGTTTTGGCGTTATGGAAAGAGTGTATTGTATAATTTACATACTTGCATTCGAGGAAGATAATTTAAATTTTTTAAGGACTAATATCATTGTCGTTCAATCATCATGAATAATTTACGAGACTCTGATTAATTTTTTATCCGATTACTGTCGGGTTAAAAATTTCATGCAAGAGGTATGCTCACCATAGAGCTTCTAAGAAAATCTAAGAAAAGCTAAACATCCTCGGTTTTTGTTTTCAGCCCCGGCAATGAAATTTCAAAGGCACGCAAGACATTCAGCAATCGAGTGCGAGTGCGAATTAGCGGCACTTGCCGTCGGCCCTGCCTTTTCTTCCTCTCCTTCTCCGGAGAAGTTCCTTTGTCGGGAGGAGAATATATATGTTTCCGGAAAAAGCGCCTGCCTCGCGATAAGATTCTATGCAAATGCTTTTCGAGAATGGAAAGGGTGGCTCGCTCCGTTCTTTTTCGAAATCAGCAAAACCGATCAAAGCAATCTTTATTCCATTACGGCGCGGGCTTCCTGCGCTAATCGATTTCTCTTATGGATAATTAAGCGGTTAAGCTAATGAACTTTAATTGCACGTTTCGACGAGTTAAACGCGTGCGAACTCTTAACCTCGAGTGAGTAGACGCGTCGACACGAATTAATCTGTTGCGCGTTTGAAATTTTTCTCGACAACGAGATGGCAATCGATAATTCGCGCTGAAATCAGCGGTAACGGCGGATAGGCACTTGGGAATCCTTACCAAAATGACGTGTTCATTCTTGCCGTTCCTCGCGATCAGGTCCCAGTCGATGGTGTCGGCGTAGCAGAGGACAGGATTCTTCTGGAAGCGGACGGAGCCGCGCGTTATGTCAGTCAGTGAGTGCAACGCAATTTCTTGCAGACTCGGCATTTCGAACGCGATGAGGGCATAGTTGACGATCAGCTGGTTGCCCCTTATCACCGTCAGGTTAGGAAATAAGTTACCGAGACTTTTCAGTCCGTTTACTCTGTAAATAAGGAGAGGCAAAAGTCAGTTTGATACCTTTTTTTTTTCATTGACAATTAGATTATTACGGTTTTCTAAGGGTAACCTTCGGACGAAATTACTGTGCCGTTATTGCTGGGATGAATGGCGTTAATAAAATGAGTAATTACTTTTCGCAACGTAATGGTTTCTTGAAATTCGAAATTATTTTATTTATATTTATTGTTTACGCGTGGAGCAATAAAAAAATGACGGAATTTTTTTTCTAGTCAACAAAGCTTTGTTTTATGTAATCTTTTGTCAGAAAACTCGTAAATTACTGAAAGTGATAAAAAAAAAAGTGTTGAGTAATTCAAAGCAATCAAATGCAGAAAAATTTTACGGAATGTTTCAAAAAATTATTTTCCACCTAAAGGGTCGGCGAGAGTGCATTTACGATTGTTCTTACAGATACGCTACAGTATTCTAAAAAATTCTGAATCTCCAAAGATTTATTACTGCAAAAAAGAGCCTTACCTGTATAGTAGGAGGTATCCGGTAATTTCCACGAGTTCGGGAAAGACTAAATTCGCGAAGTCCGTGTCGTTGGCATGTCCCATCAGGAGTATCTGCAGGAAACCCTCGACGACGCGGCATCCGTTCAATCTGTAGAACTCGGTTACCGAGTTCCTTATGTCTATGCTTTGGCACACTGCAAGCAGAAAGGAGAGGAGGCGTTATTTTCTCTCCTGCGTCGTAAATCCAGAGCCGATAAAATGGCCTGGTGCAAAACGCTTATTGGCAGCATTATAAATTATATCGATCTCTCTCGTAAATAAAACAGCCTCTACGATTTTTTTCTGCACTTCTCGGAGCGCGAAGAACGTTCCTCCGAGCTAACCAAATCTTTGTATATTTATTTCCCCAGAAAAATTCAGCTTACTTAACGGCAACTAAAAAACAAGTATTGAATTTTTTGCCGAATCGACACGCCGAAGGAAGGATTCTAAAGTGGTCGGCTTTTGATCGCCGACACGTGTCGTTTCGAAGCCGCTGAAAGGCATCGCCAACGCAATCAGGCATATATTCCGTCAATAAAACATTTCTTTTATAGACGAACACTTTACTTTAATTGTCCATGACTTTACACAACAATTTTACGGTCCACGCGCCGTGCGAGGATTATCGCGGGTGCTGCTCGGCAGATATATACGTATATATATATTTTTTTTCACATTCGCCTCAAGGCCGCGCGCTCGTCAAAGTCCCGTTTACGACGCGTAAAAGGCCATTTAAACTCGCACTCGGTGCGCGCACGCGCACCGAGAGAAAAATCGGACGGTAAAATTTACAAAATTTATATAGTAAGTTTTACACAGTTACTCGTGGGGCAGAGACTAAAAAAAATTTTCATTTTCGAGAATTTAATTCTCCAAAATGAATTGTTTATGAAATTCATTTTTTGCGAGGCTAATACGTATGACACCTGGCGGCTGCTTAAAAAAAAAACGCTGGCCGATAGCCGGTATAAACGTACAAACAAACGACTACTCCTTACTTTTTGTCTTCCGCATCAGTGTAGCTTACCGGTGGCAGCGCATGCGCACGCAGTCAGACAATTATTACTATTTAATTTGAGTAAAATTTTTAAAAACAAAATTTTAACTTTCTTCCGCGCGCCGTTTCCTTTTTGTTTTCTCGCGGCCAAAGTAGGAGCCCCAAAGCATTCCTTTAACGCCACAACGCGACCCCCTTTTCTCTCTCTCTCTCTCTTTACGCGCCTTCTTATCTCAAGCTTAATTAAGAACAATGCGCGCTTAATTAGTACAAATTGTCGAAGCGACGATTTACATATCGTTAATTAGCCACAATTTATGCCGTGTCCAGGGCGGATTTTATACCCGCGGCTGCGGAGCGTTTACTGCCACTGGCTCGACAATATTTATAGGTGCAATATACCGCGCGCTCGGACCTTGAAAAACGGCGAGTTTACACTTGACCTCGTTGAAAAAAAAGGCGCCGCTCTCCCTCCCTCCCCCGATTCCAGAGTAAAATCGATGATGATAATGAAAAAAAAAAAAAAAAAAATGCTCGCAAAGCCCTTAATCGCTCCCTTCAGCTCGATTCGATTGCGCATCGAGGCGGGAAGAATAAAAAGCTCGCTCTAAATGAATTGAAAAAAAAAACGAGAGATGGATTGCGGTTCAAAGCGGGTCAAACGTCAGGTGCAAAAAGCGCGCGCTGCGTATCGCCCCTGCTTTTTCTCTCTTTTTGTCAGCTGCTTTCCAGCGGGGCTGGAAAAAAAAGGGGGCCACCGCGCCTCGATAATGTGGAAGCGCGCTCGATTTTTGATAGCGCGAAATTGAAAATCCTGCCGGAATGAAGTGTCGATATAGGTATAGAAATCGTTGCGGGGTGAAATGTTGGTGCGCATTGCCTTTTTTTGACGTCAGGAATTTTCTATCTCGGCTGTAACACTTTTTTTTTAAATTCGTGTTCAGTTCCAATTTTAAATGTAGCAGTTTGGTATTGAAAAAGTACTTTTATACCAATTAATAAATATGAATTTTCAAACATAACAATTATCCTACAATAAATCCTCTATTAAAAAAGTGATCACGGAAAAGTGAAGCCGAAAATGGATTGGTTAATTCTGATGAATCAATAAATGTGATTGGTTCAAATGACGTTATTATATTTGACTTAAAGATACGGACAGTTGTGCTAATTCAGGGCTGATTTTTTAATTAATTTAATTTTAATTATCGATTGTTTATCAGCTAATATTAAACAATTTTAATTCTAACTAGCAGCGATTCCTCCCTCGCTCAGGCTTGGTATACATAAACAGACATACTTTGTATCTGAAAATATAATTTAAAATTAAAATTTAATTATTATTAATTCAGCACTCCTGTGTTCGTTTTTTTCCACAGAATGGTAAGACTTATCGGCAACGGCGAAAAAAGTATATAGCCATTAATCACGTACCCCATAGCGACGTTTCTCTTAATAAATTAATCACCGATTTTGACCGTCGAATCGCAATAATCCGACAAAACAATAGACTATTTCCGAAAGCGGAAACTGCAATTAACTGCGGGAGCATCCTTATTCGAGGCAAAACGCGCCCAGCAGCCCGGAGGGTTCTCAGGTTCGAATGGTATCGATTGAGCGATGAACCGCGTCAGCGCGACCGCAACATGTCGTTCGGCTATCGCGTTATTGGCGTTGATTGCGGCTCATTAGGCCGCTCGAAATGGGACACCACCGCGAGAGAGAGAGAGAGAGAGAGAGAGAGAGAGAGGGAGGCGCCTCCTCCTCGCGCCCGCTCCAATTTGCTCGATGACTTTGGTTCAGATGCATGTACATCCCCCCGTCGGCCGTTCCTCGATTTAAGTACTCCCGCCGCATGGCGCCCGAAAGCGCCTCCATTCGCACAAGCTGTTTCGAGTATTCGAATTTAACGGCTCGATTCCTTTATTATGCTTGCGAATGGACCGACGAGAGCCACTTGAGGCTTTACGGTGCTTGTATACGAGTCACTCTTCGGGTTTAGGGGGGGTTGATGCCGCGGCCCGATTTTATTAGGCGCGATTGTTCGCGCCGCCGCGCGAATGATTTTGTGATTTAAAAAAAATAATTTTTATCATTTTACTCGAGGAGAAGATAATAAACCTTCGCGATGAAGAGCGAGATCGGTTTTCTACGAGATTAAACGTGGGAAAGCTGGCTTGTTTCCTATAACAGACACTTGAAATGAAGATTTACAATGACGCATTCCTCCCAATGCCGGTAATTGAATCTCCCTCCCTTTGCATTCTCGAGTAGGCTAATATTCTAGCTCCGAGTAAATTCTCTTTATACCGCAGGGCCTCTCTCTCTCTCTTTCCCGGCAAAGCAACAGAACGCTCCTCCACCATAAAGTACTTCCAAAAGCAGACCTCAAAATTACCCCATAACTCAAAGGCATCGCGACAGACGACGACGACGTGCATCGTTATTTACAAGACGAGAGAGAGAGAGAGAGAGAGAAGGAAAGTCGAAAGTGCGAAAAGCCAAGGCACACAGCGAGTAACGACGCTCCAAAAATAGCAAGCCAGAGTAGGGGAGAGGGAGGGAGAAGAGTGTAAGCGACCCGGTTACACCTCTTCCCTCATCCTCTTAGGAGCAGGCAGCCGACTCTTTTCTCTTCTCCCGCCATGCACATTATCGACAATGAAAGCGAGTCGAGCGCGGGGCTTTCCCTGGCTTTTGACCTCGGCCACCCGTCGCGTTCGGCGAAATGAGACTTGCCGCTTTTCAGGCTCGCGGCCTGCCTGATTCCCACCAGCGGCCCGCTAACGGAACCCTTTAATGCAAGGCTTTTTAGGATTTACGAGCCGCCGAGGCCAAGCGGAGAGAGAGAGAGAGAGGCCTTATCCAATTTTGCAATTTTCCGGACGCGCCGCGCCGTTTCCCTTCTTTCCAGGGCTGAAACTGTTTTTCGCGCGCCGCCGCTCGAGCTGAACAGTTGGCATTAATTTGACGGTACACCTGTTACATATTTATTAAAGCCCCGGCGCTCGATCATTACGCAATTTATACATTCTCGGTCGCGTGCAATTAAATCCCCGCGTACGCCTTAACTGAAAAACGTTTATTTAACATCGGTGGAAGCTCCAATAAACGCTCTCGATCTCGCGATCGCGAAATTATATCCTGCCAAAGGGCCGAGCCGCTCGTGCATTTCTCTTCCGCGCGCGTGCGATTCCCCCGCGAAAAAAAAAAAAAAAAAGAGCAGACCCCGTCACGCGAAAGCTGACCGCACCGATGAGCACGCAAAAAGCTTGCGGACGTCAATCCGATGCTCGTGAAGTGTAGACGGCTGCCTTTTTTTCGCGGTGCAAGAAAATCCCGATAATAAACGTAATGTATGTTTCCTGAAACTCCTACCGTTTCTCGTGCGAATCTTAAAACTTTTCGCAACCTGCCGCGGATTCTTATTCTTTACTCTCGCCGTACGTCGATACTCTTCAGCCGGCAATAATTCAAGGAAATCAATTTCCGAACGCGAGCGCTCCCGAATCGCAGACGACATTGAACCGCGCCGGCTCCTCAATTCGTTAAGCTCTCGGCTCGTATCTGTCGGATGGTTCGCGGCCGCGCGCTCGACGACGTATTTATGCGTCCGTACGGCGCGCAGCTCGACCGTAAAATTGCCCTCCGAGACGCTAATAAAGCCGGGGCCTTAAACGGGTTGCGCGGACGTACGAATCGTCGGCGGCGCGAGACCGATTTCGGCGCTAACAATCAGCGCGCGCCGCTGGATACGAGAGATAATCGGCCGATTGAAAAATCGGGGAGAGAGCAAGTAGCTCGAGAGTCTGTCTACCGCCGCGATCGGCGATCCGATATTCCCGGCCGACGATTGCGAGCCAACCTGTTTTTCCATGGCGCTCTCCCACCCGCGGCTGTGGATTATACGTGGGATTCCGCGGCGGGGAGGGGAAAAAAATGGGTATAGCCGCGGATGCGCGAGAAATTGCGGAGGAACTGGCTGCTTTACTGGCCGAGGATTAGAAGCTTCGAGTTTGCCGAGAGAGCTCCGAAATTCCGGAAGTATACGTACCTTCGTTCGGTTTTCGAAAGAGTGGAGAAAAAATGAGAAGATCGAGTTTCGAGGAATTTGTGCATACGTTCTTTTTTTCCCTTTGTGCCTGAAACGCGCAGAGATTTTCTTCGGAGTAATCGTCGCGAATGTGCGTCGATGGTTGCAACTAAATAAAGAAATAAATAAGCGCTAATGAATATAAATGAGGAGGCAGCTACTGTAAATTAATATTATTCATTGATACGCCCGGGTTGTTAGTTGATTTTCCGAGCTCATACACGCAGATACACTTGTAAGAGACGCTTAATTTTAATAACATTGAATGAATATAGATATGGAGCACGTAAGTACAGAAGTTTCTTTTAAATACCGGTCATTTGCATACAGGTTGCCTACGTACAGACGAGTCGCGGATTCACTCCGCGCCACTGTAATTATGATGTTATCTAAATCAATGGCAATCGGTGCGTAACGAAATTTGTCTCCTCGCATTAATTCAATACCAGCCGCGAAAGACGATTATAAAGTAACGAGTATTCATTTGCCCGCTAATCGTCGAAATCCGAGAGGGAAGAGAGCACACCGATCGCCGCGGGAACGTATACAAGGCAATGCGCGAAACTCGGTAGCAATTATATCAATCTCCCTCGGGAGCGAGGCACATCCTCGCTCTCTCTCTCTCTCTGAATTGGGCATCTCCTCGCTCGGCGCTCCGCGGGATAAACAGGCCGGCGGGCGTTTTTCCACGCGCAGGAGGAGGCAGCGGCGGCGGCGGCGGCGGCGGCGGCTGTGCAAACAGAGTTTCACGAGTGAGCGACGCGCCTCACGGCGCTGACAGGAGAAGCGCGCGCGATGCAAATTCGCTCAGGAAGCTCTCTCGCTTCTGCCCGGAGAAAGAGAGAGAGAGAGAGAGAAGAGTTAACCGAGGCGCGGCCGATTAATGAGCTCGTCGGCTGCCAGCTCGACCGCTTGCCAACGTTGCGGATGGCAGGATACTGCTACCCTCCGCTGCTTTGCTTTCATTATCATTTTTCGTTATATTCGCGAGAGCTCTCTACCCCCCTTCCTTCCTTCTCTCTTTCGCTTTCTTCGGATTTCACGTGAGGTCTTTCTTTTCGGAGCGGCGCGTCAATTCGTTCATTAGTTTTCAAAGCTTCCTTTTTGTCGTGGACGGGGAGGGGGGACTTTTGTTTCGACAATATTTGCGAATGGTGGCTCGAGATTGCCGCTGAAAGTTTTAACGAGCTTTTCGAAGCCTGCCTTTTTAAAGTCGAACGCTTTAAGATCTTCCTTGGATCTTATTTACATAACTTTTACGCTCGGTGATTTTTCCCGCTTCACCCCTCGTCCACCGACGTGTACTAACAAGATGAGCGCGCCTCCGATATGACCTGAACTTCGACTCCGTGGATTTTTATGAAACGAGCCAAGCGTAATTCATTTTAGCACCGGACAAGAAGTTTTTCTTGCATTTATGCTCGTTTTTAACAGCGCCTTTCGGTCCAAGTCTCGTAATAATCGAGAATTTCATCGCGTTCGATCGAGCGAAACCGTCAAACAAAAGGTGAAAATTCGACTGTTCCACCGTCGAGGATACGTTCGAAATAACCGGCACCTCGTCGCGGATTTGCAAGATACAGCCGCGGCAAACGTTTAATCCCAATAAAGCATCGGCAAACAAAGCCCCGAGTTTTCCTCGTTCATTAGCGACACGCATCGCGTCACGCGAGCAGCTCTCGTTAAGCTCGGCTCGGGTTAATTACTCCGCGAAAGCATCAACCGGCGGCGCGACGAGAGCTCCGCGCCCCTCCTTCGCGCTTTGAGAACGTCTCAATCGCGCGCGAATCTCCGTGCACGCGATGAAAATAAAAAGGCCGCGCGCCGCGCCGAGCAGGTGCAGGTGTGCACCTCGCGCGCAATTTTTGCACTAATGAGTGACAGATCGGCCGAGGGGACGCCCGGATACGCCGGGCGTTTTCCAGTCGGCGGATACTGCCTTCTCGCGGTTTTCATCGCGAACCGGTAAGTGTTTGCTTAGTAATTCGAGGCGAATTTAAAGCAGGCCGCTGCGCGTTGTTTTATTAATTATTTATGTGAAGAGCTTTAAATATAGTCGGCGGTAAATGGAGTCTTTGAAAAGTATTACGGAAACTTGTTTGATGGTTATCGGAGATAAAATCTCCGTATTTACTTTATCTCGCATTTCATTTAGCGAGCTTCGCGCTGCTTTATATTTACCCGGTGATTTTACTGGAAAAAATTTGAAAACATTTTAATTTAGCAAAGAGCGTGTAATGCCGAGTGCTTTCAAATTATTACTTTATTATACGAATGTATACAAATAAATAAATGTTATTTATCGAAAGCTACACTTACAACCCCAGAAACTGAATATTCATGCTGGAGGCATAAATAACTTCATACTTTACTTTTACTTTAAGAAAGATTAAAATGAAGAAATTATTAAATGTATTCGCTAATTTACGATGCATCAATTATTATCTTACTCGATCAAATATCTTCTCTTGGCGTTAAGTAAGAAGCAATTTACGATACTATAATCAAGCATGAATAGTTTCGAAAAAGGAAAACACTTCTCGCCAAGGTCGTTCCGGATCAAAATTTTAATTGACTCAAACGGACAAACATTAAAATTGACGTTGAAACAATTAATAAAGATCTAACCAGACTAATAATATATAAACTGCCTTTTTGGGGAAAATCAAAGCAGTTTAATTTATTTGAAAAAAAATTTTTGAAATACTACTGATATTAAACCTACCTTCAAAATTTACAAGCTCAAAGAGACTATTTCTCAACATTCTTATTCGAAAATTTCTATGTGCAGCTCCTTATTTGATAATTGAAATACCGAAGCGTTCGTAATCTCAACTGCTTTTGCTCTTTCAAAAATTTAAACGTTCTTGAAAACCTTTCACTGAAACCACAAACTAAAAGTTTAGTTTCCCTTTTTGTCAGAAAAGCGGCAATTTCTCGAGTAACGAAATACTTATCGCGTTTGTTAGAAAAAATAAGAGAAACAAAAATAAAGAAAATAGTAAAGTATACTACATAAAAACTTCAAATTATCCCATTATAGTTATTAATTAATAATTGAGTACTGCTTGAAATACCAGATGCAATTAAATTGAATAAATATTTTATAACTCGCCAGCTAAACTGTTTCTCAGAACAGGTTTTTAATTTTTTCAATTAAATCAAAAACTACCGCGACTCCAGTTGACCGCTGGTTATTAAACTCTCAAAACCCAATAACAGTATTAAAATTTACTTAATTTTCTCGACTGTCAACTTAATTGAAAAACCTCGACTCGACGACCGAGCCGTAGTTTTTCGAGAGCGATGAGAGTAAAAAAGAAAGGTACGAAAGGAATTTGTGATAGATAACGTCGCGGTGCGGACATACCGGAAATAACGGAGGTTATATAGGTTGCGACACGAAACGTTGGCGAAGAAAAAACGTCATCCCGCAGTACGCATTGGCTCGGCGGTTCCTCGTTCGAAGCGTGAAAAATATAATGAGCAAAGTATGAAAATTTCGAAAATTTATAAATCCATATTGCACATAACGCAAAAAGAAACTGTGCTTCAATACCGAACTCGCTCGTAAAATTAATGCTCGTAAAGCCTTTTACATTTCCTTATTAATTAAAAAGATTTTTTTTTCCCAACTATAGCGCCATAACGAAGCCGGGGCTCGGAGCAAAAAAAAAAAAAGGAAGCTTATTTAGTGACTAGACCGATAATCGGAGCTCGAAGCAGCCTCGTGTGCTCGGGGAATATAAATTCCAAAGCGCCTCGCAGCCCTTCCAGGCAAGTCCGTACGTACACGTCTTTTCCCCCGCGCGGGAGGAGAGACTTGCCGCTTGTAATAAGAAGGGAAAACGTACGTACGCGAGAGGAGAGGAGAGAGAGAGAGAAGCGAAGGAAGAGAGAACGAGGCGGCGTATGGGTTCGCAATTAGCGCGAAACCGAGCATTACTTATTGTGAATGGTCTCTTAATTATTCTTCGAGCCCTTTACCCATTGGAATATATACGCGCGTGATTTGTGCGAGGTCTTGGGGCGCGCGCGCGCGAAACGAGTTCATGAAAATATCGATTGTAAATTACCGCCGGGGACGAACGGTTTTCCTTCGCGCGAAGTCGCTGCTTATTGGCATTGTTAAAATTCGTTCCAGACTAAAGGCTGCGTTCGTTATTAATAAAAAAGAAAAAAAAAAGGCTTCCGAATGACGCAAGCGTCCACGTAATATAATATTCATAAATTCCGCGCTTTCGATGTACATATACGTCAGTGGCGTGTCGTCCGATATGCTGACCAGCCGAAAAGCCATTACGCGCAAAAGACAGTATATTACAGTCGAGAGGAAATTCCTTTACCGTAACGAACTGTTGTTGCTCGCGCGCATATTCCCTCGGCACAGATTCCCCCCGACACTTTCTCTCGACGCGGCCATCTTTCTGGCATTCGGCTCAGGATTGAACCGAGGAATGTGAGATCGTCGATCTTTGACCGGAATTAGAACACTTTCTAATCTAATTGATACAGCCGGAGGAATGTGTCGAAATTTCTAATTGAATGACAAGCACTTCCCTCGCATATTTTCATTTCCCGTTCGGCTTCGGGATTTTTTTTTTTTTTAATAAAAGTGGCTCTCTCTCGAGGCCTTTCTAAAGCCCAAAAGACAAATATCCCCCCTTTGCGAGCGTATACGCTCCGTTTGATTCTTATTCGCGCGCGCCGATCACGAATAGATCGTTAAATCCAGAGGCACTAAGCTCCGCGCGTTCGGAGCTATAATTGTAAAATTATTACGATCGAAGCGCCGATTTCGGAGCCGGGGGGGATAGAAGCGCTCCATGATTTCAGTGATTTCGGAAGAGTTAATGGACGAACGTGCACGCTCATCCTGCAAAGTCCAATAATTCGAGGCCCCGCACTTTGGAATTCTGACTTTCGGTTCGACTGTAATTGCAGAGTTTGCATTGTTAATAATCGGAATCTTTTGTTCCGGGAATTTGTTTATAAAATGTTTATTTCTTCGTTATTTTAGCTGAAAAATTCTTGTTTTTGTTTATTCTTCCTATATGTCTAAGCGTAATTAAACTTTTCCTCTACTTACAGAATACTGCCAAATTGCTTTTTAACATTTTTTAAATGTTTACACTTACCTGAAACAAAAAAGAATATTATTAATAAAAAATTTATATTTTAAAATGTTGATCTTAAGAATAAATGTCAATTATAATTTCATTGAAAATTCCATTCTCTAAAGCTTATTCTAAATAAAATTAATTGTTACTTTAACAAACTTTTAGCAGTTAAAATTTTCCACTCCGAGTATAAAAAAATATTCCCCTTGTTGGTTCGCGTCAGCCAAAAAACGTTAACCAAGAAAAGCTGAATGCCTCTGAGTCTCCCGCTTTAAAGATAGTCAACTTTGTCCATCAGAATGAATTCCAAAAATAGCCAAGCATTCTTAAGTGTCCCGACGCGCTGATTGAATGAACGTAACGCCGCATCGGTCGTCGGCCCTTCTTCAGATCGAAGCTAAAAGAGGGCGACAATCTGTGAGCTTTGGGATTTCAGAAAAAAAAGCTTTCTCTTCCGCTTTACGCCCATTAAGTTTATTTCTAATTTTAAAAAGCACTTCCGCAAGCGAGACACGCAATACATAGTTTCGAACGATGAATGAAAGTCACGTGGTTTTCGAGTCTTTAGAGGGAAATAAACTTAATTTTTTAATCGGGGTGCCTTTGAAATTTATTAATTTTTAAAAGCTCACGAAGAAAGTCGAAAAAGGAAGCAGAAAATAAGAGAGCAATCAGCAGCAAGGAAGATTACTCCATTATCCTTTTATTCTAGCAACTCTCGGGCAACGTCGCAGCTTAAAAACGAACTCTTTGTTCGAGGCGCCTCTCTCGCATTGGCATTGAAAGTCCATAAATTCCTAATGCCAATGGCGATTTCCCTTGCAAATGGAAATACCGAGATCCTGGCAAGGGCTCGCTTGCCGTCTCATTTTTATCGCTGTTTCGCTCTTTTTATCTCCTGCCGCGTGCGAATGTCGCAAGGAGGAGATGAGAGATCCTCTGGATTGGAAAATGAAAGACGAATTGATTAGAGGTAAACTGAGGTAAAGATAAACATAATTAATTTGAATATCTATTCGAAATGTTACGTCCTGTTCCTTAGAAAGAGACAGAACGGCAAGCAACGGATAAAGGATTGTTACTCGTTTTTCCTTGGTTTATCCTACGTTATTCGGGTATTAATAGACCCCCGCGACGCCTCTCTCTCTCTGGAGATTCCCGACTGTCCTAATTCCAAACCTCGCAATTTTTCCAAATTCACGGTGCACATTACTAGCCGACCAGTAATTTGCTGTGTACTTCTTGAGGGTTCGCTGAAAGCATACTTTCGATCTTTACCCCACGAGGGTAGCAAGCCACCAGCATACGCAAGGCCGTCGTCCGAACAAAGCGGAACGTCCCCCGAGGAACTTGAAATAGCCCGACTCCACGGTGTGGTGGACTACCCCGCTCAGTGCAGGCTCTCGCTCGCGCAAAAAAAACAATCGCGAATTTGGGAAAGGCCCCCCCGCTCCCTGCTGGTGCGCGCAAGCGTTAGGTAAAAAGAGGGCAGACCAAGTTTGGCGGCGATTTCGTAAGGGAAGTTAAATTAAAAATTGAATGACACTATTTTTTTGTTTTATTTCTACAACGCGAGTATCGAAATTTGTGCGTAGATTACTTTTTTTCTTACCTTTTTAATGGAAAACAACGGATAAAGTATAATACTTGCATATTCATTAAAATTATTTTACGACTCGGAACTCTCATAGAGATGAAAATATTCCACAACAATAACACCGTACATGCAATGCCTTATCGAGGCAATCGACTACAAGAAACCTATTGTATATTTATGAAAGAACCACGGACTAGGTAGAGGCAACGAATCTGGATCAATGTCAAAAATCGCAAGGATACTCGCGCGTTATCTCCTCGCGAATATAAAACGGGTGCATTTTTAACGAGTATGATAATTTTTCTTTTTATAGCTACGCGGAATTAAAACACTCCCAAGATGCAGAGTACAACCGATTGCGCAACAAGCCTTCAATTCGTTCGAACGAACGTGAAAACAAACGAGAGAGTGCCGCCGTCGCAAACAAATAAAACGTTTATCAACCGAACGCTTTTTTTTTATATAAAAGTAAAAAAAAAAAATCAATCTCGAAAAAAGGTGTACTAATCTTTTTAACGGACTCTAGCTAATCAAACTGACTGCGCTAATCTCTGTTTGCAGATGCAAAGCAGGCCGCAGGCAGAGAGAGAGAGAGAGAGAAACAGAGAGGAGGATTGCGCGACTGGATGAGGTTACCGAAAGGCGACGGGGCCGGCGAGAGTCCTTTTTTTCGAAGCTAACAAAATATTGCTTGTAGCTCGAATTACCGGGGCAATCACTTGCCTTTGTTGCGCCTCTCCCGGGGGGCAGACAGGAGGGAGGGCATCTTTAGGACAGGTTTTGAAACTAGATGCCCCCACACGACTCTCTCTCTCTCTCTCTCGCTCGGCTCGCGCGGGAGAGCAATGCAATTTTGAAATCATGCGCAGAAATAATATATCCCTCCCAGCAGCGCATTCCCAGCGAGCTCAGACAAAGTTTCGTCTCGCATCTTCAGTTTCGCTTCACGCTTCATCTCGTCCGATCTTCCTCCCTCTCTCCCCCCCCCTCTCTCTTCCTCTCCTCCTCTTTTTATCTTCCCTCTCTCCCGCGCAACCCTTGCTTCGTCGCGCGGCGACGGTGTTTTGCACGGTTGATGCTGCCGTTGTTGCTGCTTCTTCCTTGTCTCTCTCTCGCTTCTTCGCTTTCTGCTTCGCGCAGCGGCCGCGAGCTTTTTTCACTGTTTACAATCTGCACTTTGAAATATTAGCCTACCCGAGGATGTTGAACCGGCGACGCGAAGGCAAAACTAATGCCGCGACAATGCTTTTTTAAGCCTGATTTTTTTTTCTTTTCGAAAAACTCTTCCGAGCGATTTTTCGCAAGTAATCTGAACGAGGTTGTTCGCGTTTAAAAAACGAGATTGAAATTTTGATCAACGAGCATAAACTTAAAAGGCGTGAAAGGACGAAAGACAGAGAGAGAGAGAGAAAGAGAGAGAGAGGGAGAGATCCCTTTTCGAGGCCCGAAGAACGGAAGCGGCGGGACGCCGCATAAACTCGCTCACAACAATGTATATAGCCCCTGAGCATCGCTCGCGCAGAGGGATGCGGAGACCAGGAGCAGGAGAGCCGCGCGAGAGGGCAGTCACCTTTGAACCTGGGGCCCTCGAAAAAGCGAGGACCTACGGGGGCTGCAGGTTCCGCGGGCCAGGTGGTGTGTCGTCCTCCCCTCTGTGGCGTTTCGCTCTCTTTCGCTGCTGCTGCCGCTGCCGGCGGACACCGGAAGTCGCCAGTCTAGACGATTTTTTTTATTCGGCCAACAGCCGCCTGTCGGCCGAAAAACCAGTCTGCAGGGTTTGTGTGCTCGCCGAGGGCAAGGCTATTTCCCCTCC